>JAXCGZ010006455.1:0-40711 GCA_037179515.1 Halocaridina rubra
CTTTCTTCTGTGTGTGCGTGTGCGCGCGCGCGTGTGTGCATACACACAAATACACACACACATATGTACGCCCTTAGTCATATTTCCATATCGATAAAGTAACAACAGCAGTTAGTTTTGGAACAGACACATGAGAATATTTGTGGTGATGCAAAATATAGAATAACAATTAATATCATCACCACGTGAATCTTTTTCATGTTGTGGCATAATTTCGCGCGCGCACGCACGTACACACGTACATACACATGCATACGCACACACACACACACGTGTCACTGAGAAAAAATTGAAACGGAACAGGAGACGGGGGAAGTTACACACACACACACACACACACACACACACACACACACACACACACACACACACACACACACACACACACACACACGCACACACACACACATTTCTAAATTTAGTAAGCAAAAATGTCTTCTAAATAATTTCCCTCTAAAGCTAACACAAGTGGCACAAACCTTACGTGGTTGATAAGAAAATTGGTATTTTAAATTGTGTATTAGTTAGAATAAAAAATTCACAAATGAACGTCTGGTATCCACAAAAACAATATATAACACTATTATTCGTAATAGTTCCGCATATGTAATAACTATATTCATTATGTATTAAATTATGAATATGATTACATACTCTAGCTTTGAGTGAAAAAAACATATATGTTCTACAATCTGTAATATGTATCTATTTTTTTTTTTAATATCTGTTTCCGAAGTTCAGAAAAGACACATTTAAGATACAAGTACTACTAACCCCGAAAGTATTTTCTATGTATTTCAACGCTCACTGCTATGGATTTGCTATAGACCGCGGAAGTGAGACGCAAAAACACCAGATAAAAGGTTAGGATAGCGCCAGGTGTATGGCACACCACCCTGACTTACTTCCTGTGGCTTAGTTGGTTGGTGTCTAGGTGAGCGTCTGATGCATGCGAGTTTTAGCTTCGCTCTGTGGTAGGTATAGGTATGGCGGCGGTGCTAGTGGTGACTAACATCTGACTCAACAACAATTACCTTATGGCGCGTGTGTAACTATCGACCCTGCTGCCTCTCTCATCTTTCCCTGCTAATATAATCTGTTTTCTCTGCTTCCGCTTGGTATTTTCCATATGACATTTTCACCTCTGTGTTACTTAGTAGCAAAGGAACGATGACTCTCTCCTCTCTCTCTCTCTCTCTCTCTCTCTCTCTCTCTCTCTCTCTCTCTCTCTCTCTCTCTCTCTCTCTCTCTCTCTCTCTCTCTCTCAAAATGTGTATTTGGCACAGTAAATAAAAGCCTTGAGTCAGACTCATGCGTTGACTTTACACGTGCAATCATCATCATTATATTTTGCAAAACTCACAAAGTTTGCATCCTGTGACCCACAATTTAATCGAGAGAGAGAGAGAGAGAGAGAGAGAGAGAGAGAGAGAGAGAGAGAGAGAGAGAGAGAGAGAGAGAGAGAGAGAATGTTTTATGAGTAGCTCTGAAGTATATTCAATACACAGAGAACCAAGAGCTCTTACACACACACACACACACACACACACACACACACACACACACACACATAGTAAAAGGGTTATATTTGAGGTGATAAATATCAAAATACGTCAATAAGTAAGTAAAAGTTCCCCAGTTTTCTCCTTTCATCAACTCGATTTTGCATCTCATTCCATTTATTAATATTGTTGTTTTGACGGGAAAAAATACACATCAGAATTTTAAGTGTCAGTTAAATGGACGTGAGTTAATATAGGGTTTGTTGTGGTTACAAAGAAATGTAGATCAGGGTCACAGAGGCGAGTCAGACTGACTTAATATCCGTCAAAAGTGGGTGATAGACGACGATAATGGTTATTTGGGTTTCAGGCTCGCTCCTCCCTCTCTCAGTTGCCACGCGAAACCCTTTCGCTTTCTGTTCCAGGTATACGAAGAAATAAAATTCTTAATACAACTACAACTGAAGCCTCGAGCACGCACACACACGCGCGCGCGCGCGCGCACACACACACACACACACACGCACACACAAGGAATCCGAGCTTGAAAAAGCACGTAGCTAAGCTTGAAAAAGTTCAAAGACATGCCACGAAACAGGTGCCAGAAATACGTAATCTCAGTTATGATGAGAGGCTGAGGGAATTAGACTTACCATCACTCGAAGCTAGAAGATTGAGGGGGATATGGTGACGCTTTTTAAATTCCTTCATGGTTATGATAGAGTGGATAGGGATCGATATTTTGATATGGCTGGCACTAGAACTCGAGGTCATAGCTTGAAGCTTCGTAAGAAAGCTTCTTTGCAGGATGTAAGGAAGTACTTTTTTTTAGTGTAAGAGTAGTTGATAATTGGCATTCGCTAAGCGAGGAGGTAGTTAATGCTAACTCAATCCATTGTATTAAGGACAAGTATGATAAGTATCACTAAGTACAAAATGGAACCGACCAGGAGTCGGGAACGTACGAGCTTAGGGCTCTTTCCCGTGAGCACAATTAGGTAATTATAATTGGGTAATTACACACAAATACGTGCCTTTCAATATGATGATGTGAGATCATAGAAAGCTAATCCCTCCTAATATACATGATTAAAATATTCCCTCCCTCAATACTTAACTAATCCTTCACTTCGGAGATACGGTAACTCAGTGGTAAAGCACCGAACCAGGGAAGTGACGCGTCTAGCATTTGCGAATTCAATCCCACCGCGGGGAGTTAGGAAGGGCATCCAGTAATAATCCCTCAGCTCCAACCTACGTGCGTCCACCCCCATTCTAATGGGTACTAATTGTGACACAATTACCCAAACAAAAAAACACACATTTCTAAATTTAGTGAGAAAAAAATATATATTCCAAATAATCAGTTGTAGTATGATAATAACTCTGTAGTCACCGTGGCTCAAGCGGTAGCGTCCGCGATTCTGAGGCGTCAGGTCGAGGTTTCGCGCCAAGTCACTGTCTGAGGTTAGCAAGGGCATGCACTCAGGGTAAGGATTACATCTGCCAAAACAAGTCCTTCGCTTGAAGGCAAACGTCCTAGCCCTTGGTAGAAAAGGGAGTCCGTGACGTAAAACCGGAACAAGTATGATAGGAACTCTGCTTACTATATTGTTGTTGTTGTTGTTAGGGTGGGGAGTGACCTGACTTGCTGCAAAATCTATAGGGGTGAGATGTGTCCCACTTTGGCGTTAAAAAATCATCTCTTCAATTATAATGGCCGGAGCAGTGACCTAATTCCCTCTTCTTTATTTATTACTGTCTTGCTATCACGCTAAGTCATATGGGGACAGAGGTCCCTTGTTATTATCCCATATAATCTCATGAAAGGCTAACACGCATGTCCAACCATTCATAGTAATGCCGTGATGTCACTGGACATCCTCCTAAAAAAAAAAAAAAAAAAAAAAAAAAAAACTTTCTTTTCAAAACACAAGTAAAAAAGAGATGAATGTAATGTTCGAAAATATATTTCAGTATTATTTCTCATAATTCAGATTAATTTTAAGATATATATTAAAAAAAAAAACATTATATGAGTCAACCATTCATAGTAATGTCGTGAAGTCACTGGACATCCTACAAAAAAAAAAAAAAATCTTTCTTTTCAAAACACAAGTGAAAAAGAGATGAATGTAAGGTTCGAAAACAATATATTTCAGTATCATTTCTCATAATTCAGATTAATTTAAAGATATAGAAAAAAAAACATTATATGAGGAGTCAATCACACATCCTCTTGCAAGGTCTGTCCAAGGTTGACCACCAGCAACACTGAACATCGCTCATATATTCATGTATTTTTATATAAACAGCGTTCATATTTTCATATTTTTATATGAACGTCATAGTCATGAAATAAGATACCTCAGAATGACTGTAGAACGTAAATCTACCGTTCATAACCTCATTCTGTGTGTCATGTTACGTTCATTTGGAATAATCAGTATATATTATAATCATCATTCTTCTACGATGACATACACAAAAATTGTTCCGATTTTACGTCACGGACTCCCTTTTCTACCAAGAGCTAGGACGGTTGCCTTCTTGCGAAGGACTTGTTTTGGCATTTGTAATCCTTACCCTGAGTGCATGTCCTTGCTAACCTCAGACCGTGACGGAGCGCGAACCCTCGACCTGACACCTCAGAGTCGCGGACGCTACCGCTTGAGCCACGATGTTCTATAAGGCCAGTAAAACCAGATCTTAAACAAAATAAATGAAGTTCTGTTTCAGCATATACGTCAAAATTCTTACCAGAATCAAGTTTGCCTTCTTCAATTACATGATTATTTTTGAGGGGAAGTCATGACCGAGGGAGGGGAAGTCATGACCGAGGGAAGGGAAGTAATGACCGAGGGAGGGGAAGTCATGACCGAGGGAGGGGAAGTCATGACCGAGGAAAGGGAAATCATGACCGAGGGAGGGGAAGTCATGACCGAGGGAGGGGAAGTCATGACCGAGGGAAGGGAAGTCATGACCGAGGGAGGGGAAGTCATGACCGAGGGAGAGGAAGTCATGACCGAGGGAAGGGAAGTCATGACCGAGGGAAGGGAAGTCATGACCGAGGGAGGGGAAGTCATGACCGAGGGAGGGGACATGAAAACCCAACTCACCATGTCACGCAAACAGCCCTAGTCATGCGTCAAACGCGCGCAAGCGCGTCACAGCGTATGCACCTTGAGTCACTTCCGCTTGAAGCAAATAATTTCCTTCAAAACTTTTGTGTTTATTTTTTTGAGGGTTAGTCATTTAACCACAAAGTAGTCACCGTGGCTCAAGCGGTAGCGTCCGCGACTTTGAGGCGTCAGGTCGAGGGTTCGCGCCCCGTCACGGTCAGAGGTTAGCAAGGGCATGCACTCAGGGTAACGATTACATCTGCCAAAACAAGTCCTTTGCAAGAAGGCAACCGTCCTAGTCCTTGGTAGAAAAGGGAATCCGTGACGTAAAACCGCAACAGTCATTTAACCACAAAAATGAGTTACAGATTTTAAGAGCAGAAGTAGCACATTCGAGGAAGAACCCAAATATGATATTTTATAGTCACTATTTTATTCCGTATATGAGTTCCTCTGAATTCGACAATAAAGGGTGTTTTACGTCACGGACCCCCTTTTCAACCAAGGGCTAGGACGGTCGCCTTCTTGCGAAGGACTTCTTTTGGCAGATATAATCGTTACCCTGAGTGCATGCCCTTGCTAACCTCGGACCGTGGCGGGGTGCGAACCCTCGACCTGACGCCTCAAAGTCGCGGACGCTACCGCTTGAGCCACGGTGACTACCCTCTGAATTCGATAATTCAGCTACTTTTAGTAGTCCAACACTCTTCGATGCTATTAATCTAAATGTAATTGTTGTTCCGCTTTTACGTCACGGACTCCCTTTTCTACCAAGGGCTAGGACGGTTGCCTTCTTGCGAAGGACTTGTTTTAGCAGATGTAATCGTTACCCTGAGTGCATGCCCTTGCTAACCTCAGACCGTGACGGGGCGCGAACCCTCGACCTGGCGCCTCAGGGTCGCGGACGCTACCGCTTGAGCCACGGTGACTACTATTAATCTAAATGTAATTCGTTATAATGTCTTTGTGACCTTCTAAATAACAGAGGCCAATAAATGTTACTCTTCCAAGTTGTAGCGTCCGCAACTCTGAGGCATCAGGTCGAGGGTTCGCGCCCAGTCACGATCTGAGGTTAGCAAGGGCATGGACTCAGGGTAACGATTACATCTGCCAAAACAAGTCCTTAGCAAGAAGGCAACCGTCCTAGCCCTTGGTAGGATAGGGAGTCCGTGACGTAAAACCGGAACGAAAGGGATCATCTGCTTCACTGAACGGAGGAGTGGGGTCTCGCAAGGGGGAACTCTGGGACCCGGCTCGACCATTACTTTAAAATATTAGGCAAACCACGGAAGTAGGAAACAACCTTGGCCGAATGACGAGAAGAGAGTCATTTTATAACTCTACTTTCACCCGAGAATTTTTTTTCATTCGTATCACTATTGCTGTAAGACATTTTGACTGGCCGATTTACTATTGTGTAATATATATATATATATATATATATATATATATATATATATATATATATATATATATATATATATATATATATATATATATATTATTTTTAATTTTTTTTTTTGAATTTTTTTTGAATGGTACTATATGTCACAATCAGTCCTCATTCGAATGGGGGTGGACACACACAAGTTGAAGCTTGGGAATTACAACTAGATGTCCCTTCGTAACGCCCCGCAGTGGAATCGAACTCGCGTTAACCGCATCCCTACTAGCGCGTTCCTACCACTAAGCAACGGCGGCCATCCCAATAATGTTGTTGTTGTCGCTGTTGTTACACAGACAATGTTTATGTGATTACCTAGTTGTGATTACCTAATTGTGTTTACGGGAAAGAGCCCAAAGCTCGTATCTTCCCGTCTCCTCATCGGTTCCATTTTCTACTTAGTGATACTTATCATACCTGTCCTTTAAATTATGGATTGAGATAGCATTAACTACCTCCTCGCTTAGCGAATTCCAATTATCAACTACTCTTACACTGAAAAAGTATTTCCTTACATCCTGCAAAGTTTTTTTTACGAAGCTTCACACTATGATCTCTAGTTCTAGAGCCAGCCATATCAAGATTTCGATCCCTATCCACCCTATCATATCCATGAAGGAATTTAAAGACTGTCACCATATCCCCCCCTCAATCTTATAGCTTCGAGTGATGGTAAGTCTACTTCCCTCAGCCTCTCATCATAACTGAGATTACATATTCTGGCACCAGTTTCGTGGCATGTTTTTGAACTTTTTCAAGCTTAGCTATGTGCTTTTTTAAGTGCGGATTCCAAAAGGGGGCTGTATATTCGAGTTTTGGCCTCACATAGGTTACATAAATATTTCTGAACATTTCCTTGTCCATGTGCCTGAAGGCTACCCTTACATTTGATAAGAATGCATATGCTGCCCTTACTATGCCATTTATATGTATTTCTGGAGACAAATCTGCCAGTATGTTTACTCCTAGATCTCTCTCATTTTCTATCTCTTGAAGTTGTACTCCAGCCAAAAAGTAGTCAAGCTTGGGCCTTCTTGTACTTGTACCCATTCTCATTACCTTACATTTTGAAGTACTGAATTTCATTAGCCACTTTTCTGACCCCTCTTGCAGACTATTTAGATCTTCCTGAAGTTCTTTACCATTGTTCTTATTTCTTACTTTCTTCACAATTTTTGCATCATCTGCAAACATATTCATGAATGAATTTACAGACTCTGGTAGGTCATTTACATATACAAGGAACAAAAGTGGCCCTAAAACTGAACCCTGTGGAACTCCACTACTAACTCTTCTCCATTCAGACACTGAGTGTCTTACTCTAACCCTCTGTTCCCTTCCTTCTAAGTAAGTTTTTATCCATTCCAAGACATTCCCACCTATTCTAGCCATTGCTTGCAGCTTACTAATAAGTCTCCCATGTGGAACGGTGTCAAACGCTTTCTGGAAGTCTAGGAATATGCAATCTGCCCAGCCCTCTCTTTCCTGTAAGATTCGGCTTACCTCATCATAAAATTCTAATAAGTTTGTTACTGTTAATCTACCTTCTCTGAAGCCATGTTGCCAGACTGACAAAAAGTTGAAGGATTCCAAGTGAAGAGAGATATGTTTCCTTAGTAGTTTCTCCATAACTTTGCAAACTATGCTGGTCAAGGAAACTGGTCTATAGTTCAGAGCCGTATCCCTCCTTCCCTTTTTGAAGATAGGTATCACATTTGCTTGTTTCCAGCATCTTGGAATCTCCCCCGACTCCAGTGACTCCTTAAATATGATACTTAGTGCCACTGATATTGTGTTTGCGCATTTTTTAAGCACATGAGGGGTTATGTTATCAGGACCTGTAGCTGTATGAACATCTAACTCCATCAGCGCTTTGCATACCTCTGTGGCTGCAAGGTTGATGCTCTCTAATACCGGCCCTTGAGCTTCTATCTCTGCAATCTGAGGGGGTGGAGTATTTTCTACTGTAAATACTGACTGAAACTCCTTGTTCAATTCTTTGCAGATCTCTTCGTCCGTCTCAGTGATGCTTCCATCCGCTCTCTTTAGCCTTAAAACCTGTTCTTTTACCTTCAGTTTTCCTCTGATAAAGCTATAGAAAAGCTTGGGATTTTCTTTAGCCTTCCTGGTGATGTCCCTCTCATAGTCTCTCTCTGCCTCTCTTCTTTTACTAAAGGTAGTCATTTCTTGCTCTTTTGTAGGTTTGCCAGGCATTTATGTTTTTTCTCCTCCTATACCTTTTCCAGCATTTGTCTCTCCACTCCTTAGCTCTTTTACACTCATTATCGAACCATTTCTCTCTGGCATGAATTACACCTACTTTGGTGACAGGTATGCAGCAATCTACTATCTTCCCATATTTCTCACAAAAGATGTCATACATTTCTTGTACAGATTTGTTGTAAAATAAGGTTCTCCAGTCAATAACTGCAAAAAGTCATTCTTGATGTAATCTCCTTTCGGATAGTTCCTCCTCATGTCCTCAGTGCCTCTACTCTCAGGCAGAATATCTACAATGATATACTCCATCAACAACACACAGTGGTCACTCTTTCCAATTGGTGGTTCATACTCAATTTTTTCAATATCCAACACATTATCTGTGTGTGTGTGTGTGTGTGTGTGTGTGTGTGTGTGATTACCTAATTGTGATTACCTAATTGTGTTTACGGGAAAGAGCCCAAAGCTCGTATCTTCCCGTCTCCTGATCGGTTCCATTTTAGACTTAGTGATACTTATCGTACCTGTTCTTAAAACTATGGATTGAGATAGCATTAACTACCTCCTCGCTTAGCGAATTCCAATTATCAACTACTCTTACACTGAAAAAGTATTTCCTTACATCCTGCAAAGAAGTTTTCTTACGAAGCTTCAAACTATGACCTCTAGTTCTAGAGCCAGCCATATCGAAATATCGATCCCTATCCGTGTGTGTGTGTGTGTGTGTGTGTGTGTGTGAGTAAGCAATTTCTTGTGAGATAACATTCAACGATGCTGTTGTACAAACGAAATGCAGTAACAATACAAACAAATTAAGAAATAGGACAGGAAATCCACAGATATAATGTTGTCTCTTGTCAATGTTACAAATCCTAAACTAGGAAGAACTAACACACACACACACACACACACACACACACACACACACACACACACACACACACACACACACACACACACACACCATTTTCTCACGAATCTAAAATCTACTTTCATCATATTCTTTGGGAGCAGTCAATGGTACCTTCCCCAATACTACTTCTACCAAACCAATAATAATAATAATAATAATAATAATAATAATAATAATAATAATAATAATAATAATAATAATAATAATAATAATAATAATAATAACAATAATAATAATAATAATAATAATAATAATAATAATAATAATAATAATAATAATAATAATAATAATAATAATAATAATAAAAGTCTGTTTCAGGGAAAAGAATCTCCTCCTTCATGTCTCAGTTCAAATGATAAAAACATGAGCTGAACACGTTTTAATAGCAGTCATTAAAAGCGAGATGACTACCGAGCGCTGTTGGAATGGGCTTTACGACGCATAAACGTCAAAACAATCACCGTGATTTCGTATCGTAATTTGACCCCAGGAGTCAAAACACTTTACGAACCGACGATCCACAGGGATATAAGAACGTTTACTCGGGTTTGAGTGAAACTTCATTTTATAAAATAAGCTTAAAATAAATGTCTCGAAGAAGACTATGGTTGCAAGGTATAAATTATGCATTATTTCTTGGTGAAAGGGTAAAAGATCTTGCCATTTTAACTAGACTTTTAGGGTAATCGATAATTGGTCCATGGACCCCAACTACTTTATTTCTGCTCGAAGAATACCACTGAAATGCGGAAGAAGAAAAAGGTGGAGAGGGACTGGATACTCGCAATCCTCCCTCAAGAATACAGTTGGTTTTAACTACTTCCTCGCTTAGCGAATTCCAATCATCAAATATTCTTACACCAAAAAATACTTTCTTACAAGTGGAAGGAAGTTTCTTACAAAGCTTGAAACTATGATTTTTAGTTATAGAGCCACCGACATCAAAACCATGCAGGAATCTAAAAACTGGCACCATATCCCCCTCTTCCATCTAGCTTCAAATGATGGTAAGTCTAATTCTCTCAACCAGAATATATATATATATATATATATATATATATATATATATATATATATATATATATATATATATATATATTATATATATATATATATTATATATATATATATATAAAATCCCGTAAATAACTTTCCAACTCATACAGGTGTCTCTCTCTCTCTCTCTCTCTCTCTCTCTCTCTCTCTCCTCTCTCTCTCTCTCTCTCTCTCTCTCTCTCTCTCTCTCTCTCTCTCTCTCTCTCTCTCTCTCTCTCTCTCTCTAACTTTCCAACTCATACAGGTGTCTCTCTCTCTCTCTCTCTCTCTCTCTTCTCTCTCTCTCTCTCTCTCTCTCTCTCTCTCTCTCTCTCTCTCTCTCTCTCTCTCTCTCTCTCTCTCAGGTATTTGGGTCACTGCTTACTACGGACTGATCAATAACAGCACAGAAGAGTCGCTGTCAATATTCTAATCAACATAATATGCATTTTTAACGTCAAAGAATAAATTTTGATACAAACTAATAATAATAATAATAATAATAATAATAATAATAATAATAATAATAATAATAACAATAATAATAATAACAATAACAATAATAATAATAATAATAATAATAATAATAATAATTAATATTATTATTATTATTATTATTGAATAAAGAAATATATATATATATATATATATATATATATATATATATATATATATATATATATCAGTAACTAAGAAAACTATTAGAGACATGGCCCTGATACTACATACTAATACAGCTTTCTTAAAAAAAAAATTAAAAAAATATACGAAATTGAAATGCGAAAATAGCACGACACGACAAGACACGTATAAATTAAGCAAATTGACCTGTCATTTGCAATTGCAGGTCTTGGGCTTCTTGATAACGTACATCCCACAGGACTATGACAATCTGTATTTACTGCATCAAAAGGAACATGATCTTGGACAAGGTAATATATAAAATGCCGATGAAGATATAGCGTGCCACACTTTCCAACGACTAATTAATGTATTAGGGTGTATGACACTCAAATTATGACACCGTATTAGGCAGGTGACACGTCTAATGTGTCAACATCAATACAAACCCAGCAAGAAAATAATAAATAAGTTGTATTTTCCATAAGTTCTCAATAATCCAGAATTATACAATAATTACTTATTCAGTACACAAATATATACTAAAAGTAATTGTTTTTGTTTTTCCGGTTTTACGTCACGGACTCCCTTTTCAACCAAGGGCTAGGACGATTGCCTTCTTGCGAAGGACTTGTTTTGGCAGATGTAATCGTTACCCTGCGTGCATGCCCTTGCTAACCTCAGACTGTGACGGGCCGGCGCGAACCCTCGACCTGACGCCTCAGAGTCGCGGACGCTACCGCTTGAGCCACGGTGACTACATATACTAAAAGGAATTATTGATCCTATATTTATATAGATATATTGAAAGAAAAATAAAATTTCAAGGATTTTAACAAAATTAATCATAGTTACTTGGGTAACGAAATAGAAAATACAATTAAAAAAGGTAATTATGAGACATAAAACTTCACTATAAATACATTTCTTATTTCAGTACTTTCTCTATGTATTCTTAATTGCAACAGAACTCTTTATAATAACTGACTGAATAAGCGTAAGACCAAATGTTTTAATTTTAAGAACTAAATACTAATTAGAATTCCTATATACATTATCAACGTAAATACATTCGCATATATAAGAATCTTATACGTATATATACACTTATATTCTAAAGGGTGATTTAAACGGTCAAACGGTTCGTCGAACGCGGTTCGACAGACAAGTGTTTGAAGTGATGTTCGAACGTGTGAACGGGGTATTTGGTTGTCGAACACGTTTGTCGAATGTGTTCGACAACCAAATACCCCGTTCACACGTTCGAACATCACTTCAAACACTTGTCTGTCGAACCGCGTTTGAGGAACCGTTTGACCGTGTAAACCCCCCTTTAGTATACCCGACAGGCAAACAGGAAGACTTTGAACTTTCAAAAAACGAGTAATAATTACAAGACCTTTCCTGGAAGAAGGTCGCAATATATAACACGAGTTACTCTCTCTATTCATGTAGTCACCGTGGCTGAAGCGGTAGCGTCCGCGACTCTGAGTTGTCAGGTCGAGGGTTCGCGCCCCTTCACGGTCTGAGGTTAGCAAGGGCATGCACTCAGGGTAAGGATTACATCTGCCAAAACAAATCCTTCGCATGAAGGCAACCGTCCTAGCCCTTGGTAGAAAAGGGAGTCCGTGACGTAAAACCGGAACTCTCTCTATTCATATAGAATGGAGAGACTCGGAAAAAGAGGTACCACTTACTCTTGTTATGTACGTGTCATGAATCTACTTCCTAACCTAACTTAACCTAACCTAGTAGATATTTTTTCCTTGTAGATAACAAGCGGAAGTAGCACCGAAAAAGGAATGTCATTATCACATTTGTGACGGACTGTATCGTCTTATTAGTCTCGTTTTCAGGAAACTGTGGGAGCACTTTTAGAATAAAAGACAGATTGTCATGTGTACATGCACTCAGGGTAACGATTACATCTGCGAAAACAAGTCCTTCGCAAGAAGGCGACCGTCCTAGCCCTTGGTTGAAAAGGTAGTCCGTGACGTAAAACACGCTGTTATTGTTATGTGTACGATATCAACACTTCAAAGAAATAAACTGCACACGAGCGCAAAACGATATTCATTTTATCAAAAATTTAATTTTTAAAATTGGAATTTCGTATGTTAAGATAAAATAACACAAAATTACAATTTCATAAAAAAATAAAACTGTTTCAGAAAAAAAGGTATTGATTTCTTACTAAATATCGTAGCACGAAGCTGATGCACGCTTAATAGGGTATGAGGCAGATACACGACTAACAGGGTCCGAGGCTGATACACGACTGAAAGGGTATGAGGCTGATATGCGACTAACCATACAGTCTTGCATTACCTAATGAAGAGAACTTATCTTTTGTGTTTACCACAAATTACCCTCTTCATTAACTGGCTTCTTCACAATACTATATATTGTTCTAAGGTTCTAACTAGCTAACAGCCGAGATGGCAGTAATGGGACAAAAGACCTATTACATAATAATAGATAGATAGATAGATAGATAGATACGTTTATTGACCACCTCTTCAAAAGTATAATCTTTACAAAAGGAATATTTGGTCCAAATTACAATGAATAATACAATAGATTTTGTACAATCATCAAATAAGTAAATGAATTTTGAATTAATATACATTGTACTAATACCTGAATGTACAAATACATCCACAAAAAGATCATTTTAAAACTACATATTTAAATTGATAATTCTGAAAAAAAAAAAGATTTGCACAAAACTTAGGGGAAATCAATGAATAATTCTGACTCCTCTCAGTAACAGTGTCTTCCGTTCCTCCCCTCGCCAGAATATGACAATAAAATTACTTCAGTTTCTGCAGAGTTCTTTCCATAAAAAAAAAATAAATAAAAAATACCGTGTCAGTAGACTTTCTAATTCACACACACACACACATACACACAACCGATCAGGAAACGGGAAGATACGAGTTTGGGCTCTTTACCGTAAACACAAATAGATAATCAAAATTAGGTAATCTCTCTCTCTCTCTCTCTCTCTCTCTCTCTCTCTCTCTCTCTCTCTCTCTCTCTCTCTCTCTCTCTCTCTCTCTCTCACACACACACACACACACACACACACACACACACACACACACACACAATGTAAGGTAATGAGAATGGGTACAAGTGCAAGAAGGCCCAAGCTTGACTACTCGGTGGCTAGAGTACAACTTCAAGAGACAGAAAATGAGAGAGATCTAGGAGTAAACATACTGGCAGATTTGTCTCCAGAAATACATATAAATGGCATAGTAAGGGCAGCATATGCATTCATATCGAATGTATGGGAAGCCTTCAGGCACACGGACAAGGAAATGTTCAGAAATATTTATGTAACCTATGTGAGGCCAAAACTCGAATATGCAGCCCCCTTTTGGAATCTGCACTTGAAAAAGCACATAGCTAAGCTTGAAAAAGTTCAAAGACATGCCACGAAACTGGTGCCAGAAATACGCAATCTCAGTTATGATGACAGGCTGTGGGAATTAGACTTACCATCACTCGAAGCTAGAAGAGTGAGGGGGGATATGGTGACAGTCTTTAAATTCTTTCATGGTTATGATAGAGTGGATAGGGATCGATATTTTGATATGGCTGGCTCTAGAACTAGAGGTCATAGTTTGAAGCTTCGTAAGAAAACTTCTTTGCAGGATGTAAGGAAATACTTTTTCAGTGTAAGAGTAGATGATAATTGGAATTCGCTAAGCGAGGAGGTAGTTAATGCTATCTCAATCCATAGTTTTAAGGACAGGTATGATAAGTATCACTAAGTAGGGAATGGAACCGATGAGGAGACGGGAAGATACGAGCTTTGGGCTCTTTCCCGTAAACACAATTAGGTAATTACACACACACACACACACACACACACACACACACACACACACACACACACACACACACACACACACACACACACACATACACAGTTATTTATGAATCATGATAAGCACTCAAACAGTCAAATATCGTGAGCTTCTGACAGCGTTTACTCTATCAAATATAAAACAATAAAAAACGCAAAAACAGACATACGCAACAACATTTAGGCCATTTGATTGCACTAAGACTAAACATTTATTGCGTGATATAAGGCCCAAAGAAACTAAATTAATATGAAAATCATTCTTTTAAGTGGGACCAAAATAAAGAGTTTCGAAATCCGTGGTTTTTAAGGCTTGAAGAGGCGTTTCCCCCCTCAAAAAAAAAAAAAAAATCATTAACGGGCAGTAATTTAACATCTTTTATAATTTACAAAAATGTTAAACATGACAAATTAGAAATAGCTTTAGAAGTACATATCGGATATCACTTTACTTGAAAAACGAAAAACAAAAATAGAGGTACTGGAGGAAAAAAAAAATCTATTGACTGCTGGCTAGTACAGTGGTAACGCGCTGGCTTCGCATTCACGAGGTCGAAAGATCGGTCCCCGTCCAAGACCGAGAGTTTAAGCTGTTTACTGGCAGGAACTGCTGTGGGTGGACATCACAGTGGGGGGTTGGGGCTTGTCCTGGCTGACGAATACCCATTGTAAAATGGAAATAAAGTTTATATTACCTACCCAGCGTCCATGACCTTTTTAAAGGTTCCGGAAATAGAAAACTAATCGTATAAAGCATTAATAAATGATCAAAACGTGACTGCCATGCAGCCTTTTATATTTAAAAATAATAATAATAATAATAATAATAATAATAATAATAATAATAATAATAATAATAATAATAACAGACTGGATTGGAAAAAGCGCATTCACCGCTTGATAAAAAAAAATTAGTCAGTCATAAAATTCCCGTTTTCGTTTCCCGCCAAATCTAAAGAAAACGGATTTCATGGCAGACTTATGATATTGTCTATGACAATATATTTCCAGCCACTAATTGAAGAAATTACATAATGAAAATTATGTAGAGGAATACTGCAATCTTTGCTCTCTCTCTCTCTCTCTCTCTCTCTCTCTCTCTCTCTCTCTCTCTCTCTCTCTCATTATGGTAAAAAAAAAATTAGCATACTGTGATAGACTTTCTAGCTGCATAGGCCTATAATGGGAGGGTGGAATAATTAAATATTCTCTAGGTAAGTAGACTGAAAAAAAAGGTGGGCAATTTAAAGAATATTTTACTTAGAAATAAATTCTTCATATTTTTACTACATATCCACTTTAAAAAATTATGTCTTTAATCAAAACAAATAGACTAAATATGACAAAAAGAATTCATCGACTTATATTCTTAAAAATATATGACCACGCGTACTGAGAGGCAATCATTGATACCACATTATTCATTACAAGAAGTTATATGTGAATAAATATTTCTTATGAGGGAGAAAACTATTGCTTTGAATTCCCTTATATATTCCACAGCAATAACAACAAAAACAGAGTAATCAAATAAAGTAAGACTACAAAAGGTCGAATTATGTTAATTATTCCATAGTAATAATTATGTGATATGCTCGACTACTAACACGTGTTCAAAAAGAGACTTGCAATCACAGTTTCAAAACGAGAGATTTTGGTTCATATATATAATTATATTTTTAATTATAATTTTTTATGATTATGACACCAGGACGCCAAAAAAAAAAAAAAATCAGCCCTCATCAGGCCTGAGCATGAAGAAAATATAAAATAACGAGAAAGAGAGATGGGGAGTGTTGTGATTTGTCAGATGTGAAGGGATAGTAAGAGATGTATAACGCACATGTAAGCATAAAAAAAAGAACACTAACTGAAGGAAGACTTAACATCGAACTGTCCAGGACAGTTCCATTTAAGTCCAAAAGACCTTTAGTATCACAACAGGCGGATGGTGCCATGGGCAATCCTACTGTTTGATTACATATAATACAGGTAAAGATACTTAAAGCAGTAATATGATCTCCATGAAATTTATTTATTACGTATATATATCTAAAAAAATACATAGACGCAAAACAAAACGAAATTAAATGCCATGCCAATACAATATACATACACACATGCGATTTGGTGGTATTGGCAGGTGGACTAGGCATTGGTTTCTTTAGGGAAAGTGTAGACGAAAGGTTGCTGGTTGGCATTAATTATGAAGGACCTACCCTCGAAGATGTGGGTAATATGGCAGACAGCGAGATGTATGGCGAGAAATTCCCTGTCAAATGTGTTATGATTTTTATCAGAACAAGAGAATTTCTGGCGGAAAATACCTAGAGGCTGGGGTTGGACGTCATTTATCTGTTATAATACTGCATCTACCGCCAAATTGCTTGCATCCGTAGAGAGTGAGAGTGAGGCAAAAGGGGTTGTGAAAGTCAGTGTCATTGCCTTTGAGAGAGCAGTCTTTGCTTGTTCCAAGGCAGTGTGTTGCGGGGTATTCCATATTAGTGCTTTGGTTTTTCCTAAGAATGAGCTGTAGAGGGGGGTCATGGTGTTAGAAATTCCTGGGAGGAACCGGTAATAAAAGCTGACTATCCTGATGAGCTGCTGTAGATGCTTGGCGATCTTAAGTTCGGGAATTGGAGACACTGCCGAGACCTTCGAGTCTAGGGGGTGCATAACTTTTGCTTCACTGGAATATCCGAGAAAGTCTACAGTTGATGCCCCAAAGCTACATTTGTCAGAGTGGACAACGAGACCATTTTATTTTGAGATGGTCTAGCATTTGCGGAGGTGGACGAGGAAGTCATTGATATATTTTTGGAAAACATGAGGATGTCTGAACATCTGATCATTATTTAGTGGATAGTAGAGTGAGAGTAGGAGAAAAGTGGAGAAAGAGGTGAAGCGAGAGTGGAAGAAAGGTGCTTAAAGTGAGTGAACTGAGAAAGAGAGAGAAAGACTGTGAGAATGAGCCTACTTTGAGGAATGTGTGGAATGTAGTGAAAGAGAAAGAGAAGGAGGGAGTGAAGGAAGAATGGGTTATTTCAAGGAGGAATTTATGAAGTGTGCAGAGGCAGTGTTCAGAAGGATACTAACAAGTGGAAGTAAAAGGAAAGGTAGTGCATGGTGGAATGAGCAGGTGAGTGAGTAATGGATGAAAAGAAGCAGGCATTTGAGGTATGGTTGCAGGTAGGTAATGTAGAGGCATATGAAAGGCAAAGTGCAAAGTGGAGGTTAGCAAACTGCATGGTGAGGGAGACCAAGAGAGAAGAAGAGGTTAGGTGGGACAGATGCTTTTTTGACATTTTTGAAAGGAATATAAAAACGTTTTGGAAGGAAGTTAAAAGAACAAGGAAAGGTGAATCTGGCAGGATGGAGAGGGTGAAAGGAGGAAATTGGTAATTGCTAGTAGACAAAATACAGGTGAGAGAGAGAGATGGGCTAAGCATTTCTAGGAACTGCTAAATGAGAAAGCTGATAGACTGCCAGAGATTGTGGCTGTGGAAAATAAATGGAGAATGCCAATGTAAGGTGATGAGAATGATAGAGAAATAACAAAACATGGAGTACATTTGGCATTGAGAGTAATGAAAGCAGGTAAATCACCAGGGATAGATGGTGTCATTTTGAATGCGTGTCAAAAAGTGGGAGGCATTGGCAGCATGGTTGGATAGCTGTTGACTGTATGTTTTAAGAAAGAGAGGGTTCCAGGTGATTGGAGGTGTGCATGAGTAGTTCTACTTTATAGAGGGAAAGAAGGTAAGTATGATTATAGTAGATTTAGAGGAATTAGTTTGTTGAGTGTAGTTGGTAAGGTATAAGAAAGAGTGTTAATCAAGAGAATTAGGAAAAGTACTTAGATATTGGGGAACAACAGTGTAGGTTCAGGAGAGGAAGAGGATGATTGGATTAGGTGTTTGTGGTAAGAAAGGTGTGTGAAAAATTCTTGGAGAAAGATAGGGACACTTTTTGGGCTTTTATGGACTTAAAGAAAGTGTACAACAGGGTTGATAGAAGCATTATAGAAAATTATTGACTGTATGAAATAAGTGGTAGTTTGCTGAATACGGTCAAGACTTTTAATATGAACAGTAGAGCATGTGTGAGTCACGAATGATATGAGTGATTTACTTGAAAGCAGAGTTACATAAAGTTTGTGTAATGTCGCCATGATTGCTTCATGTGTATATGGATGGAGTGGTAAGGAAAGTGTATAAAAAAGTATTAGATAGAGGCTTGGAGCTAGTGGGTGAGTGTGGAAGTTAGTGAAAATTGAATCAATTGCCATTTACGGATTATACTGTACTGGTGGTTGATACTAAGAATGAATTGAATAATTTGGTGAGTGAATTTGTTAGGGTGTGTGAAAGAAGGAAGTTGCAGGTGAATATTGGTAAAAGTAAAGTCATGAGATGTATGATGAGTGTTAATTTTGGCAGACTGAATGTAGGACTGAATGGAGAGTTGACTGAAAAAGGTGAGAGCTCTAGCCCTTAAGAGCTGACCACGTCATCTTGCTATCAAGGGAGATGTTTTCTGTAGACTGCTGGACCTTTGAGGGTTAAGTATCTTGTGTCACTCATATCAAGGAGTGGGCAAGTGAATTCGGAGATAAGTCTCAGAGCTAAGAAAGTGAGTAAATGTCTAGATGGTTTGAAAAGTGTAATTAGAACAAGGTATTTGGGAATAAATGCAAAGAGAAGAATATATGAAGGTGTGATCGTGCTGACAGTATTGTATGGAGCAGAGACTTGGAATGAAAGAGAGGATGAAAAGAATAAGTTAATTGTAATGGAGATGAGGTGTTTGAGATGTATAACTGGTGTATTTAGAGCAGATATAGTAAGAAATGAGGATGCCAGGCAGAGAAGGGGCATTGAGAGGAAACTGTTGGATAGGTTAGATCAACGAGTATTGACCTGGTATGGACACATGGAAAGAATGAGTGATGAACAAATTGTGAGGTAAGTGTGGAGTGCAGAAGTGATTTGAGTTAAATCAAGATAAAGACCTAGCATGAGATGGATGGATGGCATGAAAATGGCACTGAATGCACATGGAATGTCAGTGGAGGAGGAAAGAGAGTGTGCAAGAGATAGGAATGAGTGGAGGAAGATTGTGTATAGATGACACGGGTCAAAGAGATTTCTAACACCTACTAGCTCAATAGATGAGGTGTGTGGAATGTTGTAAATGCGTGTTTCTTGGCTCAACCATCCCCTTACAAGGAGGAATGAGGCCATGTATATGTATTTGTATGAGGATGTCATCCACATTTAAATCCTACAAATCCTAATCCCACAGGACAACTTTCATTAGTCTCTGGAAGAGGGTCCCGCATTTCACAGTCTGAAACAGCTACAGTTGTAGGTGCACACACTTGAGGGGTGATTATAGCCATTTTTGGGATGTCTTCTGGTCGGACAAGGAACTGGCAGTAGTCCGTCAGGAGGTCAATTTTTGAGAATGCTCATGCTCCAAGAAGGGTAGCGGTGATGTCGGCGATGTCTGGCATGAGGTAACGGTCACGTTCCATTTTCTTCTTGAGGCACCTGTAATTACTGCAGGGGCGTCAGGATTTGTCTTCTTTTCAGAGTAGGTGGAGTGGAGAGGTTCAAGGGCTGGAGGATATTTGGCAGACTCCCAAATGTTCCAGGTCTTGGAAATTTTTTCACACCGGCTGTTATTTTTCGGGGATGAGTGCACGGAAGGCCAATTGTACTGATGATATGGTAAATCCTTGCTTTGCGGTAGCATTTGATTGTAGCTTCAGCTTGGGTTGAATATTTCTTGATATTGTTTTAATAGGTGGTTGAACTTCCGACAGAAGTTAAGTTCGTCATTGCAGGATAATATGCTGTCAGGAGCAGGGATGCACAAGAGGGAACTTCTGTGTTGACTAGGCATTTGTTGGCAACGTCTATGAGGAGTCGGTTTGCAAGGAAGCCAGCACCCAGAAGAGGAGATTTTGCATCAAAGATTCATAAGTTTTTATGGCATTGCCTTTAGTAGCTACAAGCTTAACCCTGACGTCTTTTTGTTGACAGCAATCTGACATTATGGCAGGGAATAAAGAGTGGCAGGCGCCCGTGTCGACTAAGAAATGTGAGCCAAAGACATTGTACTTGATGTAAAATATGGTGTTATTGTGTTTGGAAGATGAGAGAAAAGGGATGGAGACCACTGTAGTTACTGGTGACTTCTTGGTGCACTTTTCTGGGAATGAACATGGTTGATTACACCTCCTGGCATTCGCACTGAAATGCGCGGGATAGAAGCAATACTCCCAGTGTGTTGGCATCACTGTTGAATCCTTTGAAAATGTTGGGTTTTCTTGGGGAAGTTGTTGGTAGCAACAAGTACGTTCTTTTCAGGTTCATTTTCCCGATCTGTGGTGGCTTGGGTGTGGCAGAGCATGTTCAATGGGTCCAGCAGTATACACACCCAATACAGCATCGACCTTGGAGACAAGGTCGTCTGTCGCCAGCTCTAACTGGCGTCGGGAGATGCAAGAGCCAGAGTTCTCTCAGCATGTTGATTGAGTGGGACTTGCCACTTGAGTCTGGGGGGGAGACAGACTAGGACCTGGACCTTGTCCCATGCTGTGCTAGAACACTGGTCTCAAAGAGGCTGTGCGCCGAGGGTGATGATATGGATTGCCCTGTTTGCTGTACAGGGTGCAAAACTCTGATGAAGGTACACTCACAGTACAGTGTAAGGGACTTGGTCCCCTTGGCACTCTTACCAGTCCGAGATTTGGAGGAATACGTCTTAGGTCATGACCTCAAGGAAGTGATCTGCCTTCCCGGTCCCGGATGAGACCTTACAGAGGCGGAACTGGATTTCCACCTGATGAAACAAGTCTGAGGCATCCACCATGGAGCATAGTGGCAACCTGAAGGGCAGAGAGGCCTGTTTAGATTCCTTGGGCATTGTCTTAGAGAGTGAGCTGGTGGTGAAAGAGACAGTGCAGAGAGACAAGCTGAGGTGTAGCGGCGATAGGGTCACTCCATGGGTCACCAGTTGTGACAGACTGGGGTGCAGCTGAAGAAAATGAACTAGGTCATATCAAGACTCAAGTTATTTATAAAAATAATCAATGTACATTCAGTTGACCCAGACTGTATAGTTGTTTATTACATCCATGGAGACTTTTTATGAAGATAAAATCAGGTTTATACAGATATGGTCATAATGTAGCCTGAGGGGTAGTTTTAGATTTATAAAGAAAATACCCTTGACTGCGCCTTGATTTGATAATGCGTGTGGAAGAAAAGGCAACGGTAAAAAAAAATATATATATATATATATAAATATATATATATATATATATATATATATATATATATATATATATACACAAGCATACACACACACACACACACATACACACCACAGGTTTGCTTCCTTGGGCAGCATAGTGTGCAAAGTTATTGAGAATCTAATGAGTATTCACATTCCTCTTCACTTGGAGTCCTTCAACATTTTGTCAGTGAGACAAGATGGCTCCAGAGAAGACAGGTCTAAGATATGAAACTTACTAGAATATTATGATGGGGTAAGCCAAATCTTACAAGAAAGACAGGGCTAGGTGAATGCAGATTCTTAGATTTTCAAACAGCATCTGATACAAAAAGCTGCAAGTAATGGTAAGAATAAGCCAAAATGTCTTGAAGTGGATAATAAACTTATTTACTAGAAGGTAGGAAACAGAGTATTAGAGTAAGACATTCAGTGTCAGACTTGAAAAAGATTAGCAGTGGGGTTCCAGAGGGACCGGGTATGGGGCCACCTCTATTGCTTTTACATGTGAATGACCTGTAGGAGTCTGTAAATACATGTTCCAGTATGTTTGCAGATGATTCAAAGACTATGAAGAAAGTAAAACACGGGAACAGGCAAAGACCTTCAGAGAGACCTAAAGAGTCTACATGAGTGGTCAGACAATTTTTTTTCTTTTTTTTATGAGTGTGACACCGGGACAGGCAGAAACTGCCCTCATCAATAGAGGCCCAGGAACGAGAAAATGCCAGCACGAAGGAAAAGATAAAGGTTGAGGACAAGGCAGAGATGAGGTAATGTCACACAAAGGAAAACGACAGACAGAAATAAACAGTCAAAGTATAGAGGACCCAGAGATATGGAGGACTAGGCTCTGAGATGATGATAGATTTTCTTTTTGAAGGAAGATAGGTCATAAGAATTAGGAAAAACAGAAGGAGGAAGAGAGTTCCAGAGTCTGGAGGTAGATGGGAAGAAGCAGTCGCTGCACCAACCAATCCGTGAGCTACAAATCTCCACACAGTACCTGTGAGCCGCTTGGCGAGTGTTATGCGGACTCGGCAGTGGGGGAGGGATGCAACTCGCCAACTCATCAGAGTAGCGATGGAAGTAGTAGCGATAGAAGAGCGAAAAGGAAGATACCTTACGGCAGAGAGAGAGAATCTAGATTAGAAGCAAGAGAAGGATCATTAAAGAGTCTGACTGCCTTAGATTCAACCCTATCAAGAAGCTAAGTATAAGAAGAAGCACCCAAGATGTGTGAGCAGTATTCTAAGCAGGGACGGATAAGACCTTTGTAAATTTTAAGTAACTGCAAAGAGGACAAAAGTAATGACAAAAACGAAACAAAGCCCCCAATTTTTTGGATGAAGATTTAGAAATTTGGATTATATGATTTCTCCAAGACAAGTTAGAGACTATATGGATTCCTACTGTGCTGATAGAGTAACATAGAATGGTCACAAGTGCAAGAAGGCCCAAGTTTATGTACTCAATAGCAGTCCCGGAATTTCAGAAGAAAAAAATGAAAGAGATCTAGGGGTGAATAAATTGGCAGATTTTTCCCTTAAATACATATAAATGGTATACGAAAGGCAGCACATGCTTTATCTGCAAATGTAAGGGTAGCCTTCAGGCACTTGGACAAGGAGAGGTTTATAAAGATTTGTGTAACTAATGTCCAGCAAAAGCTTGAATATACAGCACCTTTTTGGGTTCTATCTTCACTGAAAAAGCATTTCAAAAGCTAGAAAATTTTCAAAGACATGTTACAAAGCTGGTGACAGAGATACACACTTTCATTTATGAGGAAAGGCTTATGGAGTTAGAATTGTCATCACCTGAAGCTAGAAGGGAGATGGGAGGATATGGAGCCAATTTTTAAATTCCTTCATGGCTTTTACAGAGTTGACAGAGAGCAATATTTTGAGATGGATTGCTCTAGAACTAGAGGTCATAGTTTGAAACTTCATTAGATAAACTTTCTTCAGGATGTAAGGAAATACTTTTAAGTGTAGGAATAGTTGACCATTGGAATTCGTTAAGCGAGGAAGCATTAAATGCTAACTGCATTCATAGTTTTAAGGAAAAATATGCTAAATATCATTGAATAAAATTAAGGAAACCGATAACGAGACAGGGAGTTATAAGCATAGGGCCCCTTCCAGTATGCACAAAATGGTAACTACGATTCAGTAATTACAAATACACACAGAGGAACAGACTGGAATAGTCTTGACACACACACACACACACACACACAATGGAGAGGATTCCTTTGAGACAAAATTCTTAGACTGTGAACAGAAGTTTTCTCAGACAAGGAACCACTCTGTTGAACTGTCTTCTAAGATTGCTGGAACATCATGTCTAGCACGAAGAAAAACATTCAAATTTGTAGAAGTAGCCATTATTAATTTCACAAGTGAAAATTTCAGTCTATCCTATCCCTTTGGGTTAGAATGCCACTAGCACCAGGAAGCTCACAAGTGGGAGTTTCAGTTTGTCCAGTCCCCTTGGGTTTGGAAGCCACTAACACCAAGCAGCTCACAGTAGGGTGTGTTGTATTATTTATTCTCAAATGGTTCAACACAATGATAGGCATCACTGAAAGGAAGTCCATTAGGACTGCAATCACATCTCTTGATTAAACAATTTCTATTGGAACCACAGGACTAGTTCTAATGATGCTAGATGCAAGCAACAAGCCAGTTCAGTCTGCCATTTGTTTTTATTTTTCTGGAGACCATACTTGGCCATCTGGACATGGAGGTTGTTTCTCAGCCATTACACATCCTTTCCACACTGCAGTCTTAATATTAGCATGAAATAGGTGTTGCTTCAGAGTACTCTTTGTGGCCATTAGATCTGCGAGTATATGTTCTTAACTTTGTAAAAGAGTGTGCCAAAAGGTCTTGACACAATTCACTGGCTTTTGATACAAGCAGTATACAAAACCTTTAACATCTGTAAACAAATGATCTTATGAAGTTATATTAGAGGCTAGGTCCTGACATGCAAAACAGATATTGCATTGTTGGCTCTCAACAGATCCCTTGATTTTTTTCTTTCCTCTCCTCAGAAAGGCACTTACAGTGTAGCAGCCTCTTAAAGCATGCAGACCATGAAGGGCTTGACACATTTATGGTCCAAGGATTTAAACAACAACTGTAATGCTGATACAACATGCACTGATGCAAGTAAAAAAAAACATAAAATAACAGCTCTGTCAATGACTTAGGGCACATAGTATTTTGCAAGGTTGCTAAGAGCATATTTTTGCATAATGGCCATTGTGGGCAGCATAGATACCATGCCTCCTCTTGAAAACAATGCTGATCTGAGGCATCACGGTTTCCACAGTGTTATCCTTAAGTAAGAGGTCAGGGGACTTTTCACCACATGTAATAATAATAATAATAATAATAATAATAATAATAATAATAATAATAATAATAATAATAATAATAATAATAATAATAATAATAATAATAAACCTTTATTTCCATTACAATACAATGGGTATTCGTCAGTCAGGGCAAGCCCCAACCCCCCACTGTGGTACCCAACCACAGCAGTACCTGCCAGGAAACAGCGTGAACTCTCGGTCTTGGACGGAAACCGATCTTTCGACCTCGTGAATGCGAAGCCAGCTAGTTACCACTGTACTAGCCAGCAGGCTAAGATACATTGAGTGAGTTCTGATTTCGTGAGTATACTTTGCTGATGCCAATATAGACTGATCGAACAGTATAAAAGGCAAATTTGATGTGATCATAAGAAAGATTTACTACCACTGCCTTGGACCCGGTTGTACAGTACCAAGTATTTTGACAATGACTTTGCCTGTGCTTTTCCTGCATTCATGTTCCATGCCTTTTATGGATGTCTCAGGGAACTGGCCTCCCATATTATCAACAAAGGCAATGTAAGATACATGGAGTGAGCTCTGATTTCGTGAGTATACTTTGCTGATGCCAATACAGACTGATAGAACAGTAGAAAAGGCAACTTTGATGTGATCATGAGAGAGATTCACTACCATTGCCTTGGACCCGGTTGTGCAGTACCATGTATTTTGACAATGAGTTTGCCTGTGCTTTTCATGCATTTATGTTCCATGCCTTTTATGGATATTTCAGGAAACTGGCCTCCCACATTATCAACAATGGCAATGTAAGATACATGGAGTGAGTTCTGATTTCGTGAGTATACTTTGCTGATGCCAATATAGACTGATAGAACAGTATAAAAGGCAAATTTGATGTGACCATGAGAAAGATTCACTTCCACTGCCTTGGACCAGGTTGTGCAGTACCATGTATTTTGACAATGAGTTTGCCTGTGCTTTTCCTGCATTTAAGTTCCATGACTTTTATGGATGTCTCAGGGAACTGGCCTCCCACAATTTCAACAAAGGCAACGTGACATGCATATCGTATTGCTGCATCAAGAACCATGTCCTTTAATTGCCCAAATGTGTCAGAAATCCTGGTGATAAAAGCATGCATGAAGCAGGCAAATACATGAGCATCCAAATCTGAGGCCCTAATGTGAATTTTTTCATGGCCATTAAGAGCAGCATGGAGACCATAAAGAGAGCTTCTGGTTGTTGCTTCCTTTTGAAAGCAGTGCTAATCTAAGACATTACAGCTTTCTACACTGTCACTCCGAAGTGAGAGTTCAGTGCACCTTCCAACACATGTAAGAAACATGGAGCTGTTTCTGATTTGCCAGCATACTTTACTGATGCCAAATAAGATTGATAGAACTGATGCAAGGTAGATTTGATATGGCCAAGAAACAGGCATTGCTACCACTGTCTTAGATATAACTGTGCAGTATCATATATTTTGACAATGCTGTTGCAAGTCCTTTTCTTGCTTTCATGTGTAATATTATTGATTAATATCTCAGGGTATTGGTTTCCCAAAAAATTAACATGAGCAGCATAATATTAATATTGCATAGCAGCACCAAGGCCAATGTAAGTTAACTGCAATAATGTGTTAGATACTTGACTAGTTAAGGGCCACTACATGCAAATTTTAGCAAATAGAGGGTGTAAACTTGAACAAGCTCTGCTTCCAAGAGACCATTCATGTAGGACTTTGTTCTTTGTTCATTAATTCATCAACTGATGCCTTTGACCACGGTATTGGGCCCAATTTATTCCTCAAAACAATTTTCTTGTTATGTTGTGCAGGTGTGAAACTACAAGCAGATGAACAAACAAGCTTTGCTTTCTTAGCTGCCATTTCTGGACATGAAAATTGCTGCTCAGCCATTAGAGAATTTTCCACACTGCAACCTAATTATCTAGCAGGAAAGATTTGTTGTTTCAGAACACTCTTTGTTAGTGACAAATTGTTTGACTATATTCTGTTAGCTTTGAAGAAGAGTGTGTGCCATAAGTCACTGACACAGGTCTAGAGCTTTTCATAAAAACAACATACTTAAACTTCAATGCCAGTATACAAATGCTCCTGTGGAGGTATATGGGAGCCAAGGTTTTAAAGTGCATGAAGTAATTTTGCAACGTTGGCTCTCAGTATACACACTGCATTTTTCTCTCTCTGCCTGCAAGCAGTTTATAAAGTTTCAGCCTATTAGAATGTGCAGTCCACGAAGGGCGTGACTCACTTGCTAACTAAGGTTTCAAACAGCAATAGTAATGCTGTAGTAGCATATGTTGGCACAGGTGCCAGTATGAGGGAACATCTTTGCAGGGAAATGAGCTTGCATGTAACAAACAAGTACCCTAACATCCACATCTGAGGAGCTTTTGGAGATTATTTAACGGCCACTGTGTGCGGCATGAAGAGCATGAGGTAAGAATCTTGTGTCTCCTATTGAGAGTAATGCAGATCTGAGACACCAAAATTTTCCACAGTATCACCCTGAAGTGAAAGTTCAGTACACTTTTCAACACATGTACGAAACATACAGCGAATTCTGATTATGTCAGCAAATTTTGCAGATGCCAACTTATATTGAAAGAACTGCAGCAATGTAAACTTGTGGAGGCCAGGAGAAAAAAAAATATACCACTGTCTTAGACATGGTTGTATGATATATATTTTGACAATGAGTTTGCTTATGCTTTACCTGCATTCATGTTCTGTATTATTGATGTATATCTCAGGGAACTGATCCCCAACAAAATGAATGTGAGTAGTATGACCTAAATATTATATTTCTGTGTCAAGGACCAAGTCTACTAACTGTCCAAATGTGTAAGACACTCTGGTGATTGACTGGATATAGGCCATTGCATCCATAATGTAAGTTGTACCAAATGGAGGGTGCTAAAGTAGCGCAAGATCTGCTTCCAGGAGGAAATGTAAGAAGGACAATGTTGTGTTCTTCATCATACCATCAATTTATGACAATGGCCACAGTATTGGGCACAATTCATACCCTATTACTGTTTTCATATACAATTGCTGTGACTGAGCAGCTACAATTAGATGAGCAGCTACAAGTAGATGAGCAACAAGCTTGGTCTCTTTTAGAGGTCATTCTTGGCCATCTGGACATGGAAGTTGCTGGTCAACCATGAGAGAACTTTCCCACACTGCAGTCTGATAACTAGTACTCTTTGTTGGTATTAGAGTCTTTGACAGTATGTTTTCAGCTTTGCAAAAGAGTGTGTGCATAAGTCTTTGACACAATTCATTGCCTTCCCATTCAAACCGCACACAAATGCTTCAGATGCCTTTTATTTACATGCAAGCCCATCAGAAGCAACTGCTGGGCTTGCATCAATAGTCTGACAGTAGCTGAACACATCTTGTTCTGGTGGCTGATTTACATTCATCATTATGCTGAAAGGAGTTCTACCAGGGACTCTGTCCCTCTCTATCTCATGTGCTAGATAGTCTGGATCACTGTCTTTTCTAATAGGATCAAACCAAAGACCAAGCTAAATCAAACTTGCAAGCTCAATCATTAGATCTCTCGAAAATTCCTTGTGTTAAGAACAGTGATACTAGGAATCTTTCTAATGCTTGCATTAGAAATGTATGTATGTTCACATGTATGAATAGTGTTATCAAGAAAATATATGTTAAAGACCGGGAGAATCAATACTCTTATTGTACTGACTTCACATTCTTCTAAATAAGCATCGTCGTAAGCTTCTAATAAATGAGACAGATATAAAATGACAAAATTCGAGGAAAGAGGAAAAGAAACAGTTTTCCAAAATCACAGAGCAGCAACAGAGAATATATACGCAAGCAGTAAATCAATCACGATATAAACGCAAATTTCATTGGGTTAGTTCTCTTTAAAATAGGACTTAACTCCCTTCAAAAACAGTTTTGTGTCCCTGGATCTGCTATCCTGTTCTTTACCAGACTGCATCCTCTTTACAATTCGTCTTTGAGAGCATCGTTGTTAAGCTTCTTCATTGAAGACACTGATCCTAATGTGGTACAATACGGAATAAAGAAGTAAAGCAAAATTTTTTCAATAACACAAACACAGGCACAGAGAAAGTTATGCAAATAAAAATTAGTCACGAAAAGCATTTTGGAATACACAATGGTTGGCCTTTTTAGAATAGGATTTGTGAATTTTTGAAAGGCAATATCATGATTCTGGATATGCTATCCTTTTCTTTATCTAGCTGTATCTTGGACTGGATTGGATTGGATGGGATAGGATAGGAGGGGGAAGAACAGTGACGGCGTTGAGTGAACTCTCTTAGCCCTATTCAGGGTGTCATCACTGAGGAGAGGGGGATAAAGGATGGGAAGGATTGGGGGGTTAAGCACGAAATTTAAGGAAGTAAGAGATGAATAGAGAGGGGCAAATCCTCGTCCTAAGAGCTGTATCTTCCTAACTATTCATCTTAGAGCAAGTTTTCTAAAATCACAAACCCAGCCAACGAAAATAAATATGCAAATAAAAATGAAACACCAAATACAAATCAATTTCCTCTTGCTAGTTCTCCTTAGATTAGGAATTGCAACTTTTAACGAAAGATAAAATTATGTCCTTGGATTTGCAATTCTTTTCTTTGTATGTTCTGTCTTTGCAATTTTTCTTGAAAAGCATCGTGGAAGGATGACTTGCAACTCAAAGAGGAATAACAATAATTTCACATAATTAAAATTTCAGACGCAAAAAATGTTTTTTTGCAACTCAATATCAGTGAAGAAATGAAATTTTTTTTTCATGTGTCACCGGGACGGGAAAGGAAATGTGGTCACATCGGGCCCGGGCACCAAGGATATGCCAGTTAAACTTAGTTTAGTATTTGTGACGCTAATGAATGACACAATAATTTCTCATGATTTGCTATTATATTCATCTTATTTGTCTTAAAAGGCAACGCAGGTAGTCTCACAGTTGAGACAGATCCAAGGTGGGCAAATCAACACAGAAAAATACTCAAAGAAAACAATTGTTTTCCCTCTTTATCTGAGCTATATAACAATGTAGATCTCTCTCATCTATGAGACTCCATATGATGCTTGCTAATAAATACTGAAAAGGCAGATGTAATTAGATAATGAACAAGATAGAAGATCTAAAGACAATATTTGTCTCTTAGGTCTGATTTCTTAAACAGTGTAAACCTAGCATACCATATTGTTAGTTAGCTAGACACACACAAATGGATTTCATAAACGCATCTGACGCGGTTCTGTGTATGGCTAGGATCCCACGTGGGATCCTAGCCATACACAGAAACGCGTTAGATGCGTTTATGAAATCCATTTGTTTGTGTTTAGCTAACTAACAATATGGTATCCTAGGTTTACACTGTTTAAGAAATCGGGTCAAAAGTCACAACTCCTAATCAAAGGAGCTCTACCAGATAGAAATTCACCTACATTTTTCGATTTATTTTAAATTGCATAAATATTCTCCGTGTATGGGTATTTGTCATTTTGGAAAATTTTTATTTTTCATTTTTTTTTTCTTTTTTTTGTGTTTCATCAAATTTGGTTCTTTTTCGACTACGAAATTCTTTGCAATGATGCTTTCAGAGATAGACTGTAAGGAAGATGTAATTAATTAAAGTGTAGGATAGAAAAAAAAGACATATTATTTCATGTAAGAAAATAGTCTCTAAGAAGAACAAGCATTATAAATTTCACGCATATATAGTCACTAACTTTAATAAGCAAAAATAATCTCCGTGATGGATTTCTGATTTCTATAAACTGTTGTTTGTCCTCATTTTCCGAGTTGTATCACGTTCGGATCGGTTCCAAATGAGTTTCTTAACAACAATATTTTCTAAGTCGGAGTTTAAAACGGATCCAATCACATAAAGAATAAGATTTTAGATCTAGACATACAATATTATCATTCGTTAAAATCTCAAATCTTTATCTAAGGAGGATCACCATGTGTGTGTGTGTGTGTGTGTGTGTGTGTGTGTGTGTGTGTGTGTGTGCGTGCGTGCGTGCGTGCGTGCGTGCGTGCGTGCGTGCGTGCGTGTGTGTGTGTGTGTGTGTGTGTGTGATTACCTAATTGTGTTTACGGGAAAGAGCCCAAAGCTCGTATCTTCCCGTCTCCTGATCGGTTCCATTTTAGACTTAGTGATACTTATCATACCTGTCCTTAAAACTATGGATTGAGATAGCATTAACTACCTCCTCGCTCAGCCAATTCCAATTATCAACTACTCTTACACTGAAAAAGTATTTCCTTACATCCTGCAAAGAAGTTTTCTTACGAAGCTTCAAACTATGACCTCTAGTTCTAGAGCCAGCCATGTCAAAATATCGATCCCTATGTGTGTGTGTGTGTGTGTGTGTGTGTGTGTGTGTGTGTGTGTGTGTGTGTGTGTGTGTGAAAGGATATAACTGCATAAAAAAAAAATCCCATTTTTCAGTTAGGTATAAACACAGGATACGACATTCTTGACCAATAAGTTAGTAGACACGTATTTAAAAATAGACATTTCATAAATAAATATTTTCAACTACAATTTGCTCAGGCACGTGATACTGTAAGAAATGGCTTAAGTCAAGTCTATATATATATATATATATATATATATATATATATATATATATATATATATATATATATATATATATATATATATATATATATATATATATATATATATATATATATATATATATATATATATATATATATATATATTTCACGAAAATATGAACACGTGATACGCTGATGAACAAAGGTCTATTATGAAGGAAAAATGAAACTACAGAGTATAAAGATCTTCCAGACTATTTTAGTCCATCTTCAGAGCAACTGAAGATGGTCTGAAGATGGACTAAAATACAATCTGAAAGATCTCAGCACTAAGTCGTTTCATTTTTTTTTTCGTATCATACCTCTATTCATATATATATATATATATATATATATATATATATATATATATATATATATATATATATATATATATATATATATATATATATATATATATATATATATATATATATATATATATATATATATATCGCTAAAGAGTTTCTGTCTTATTGGTCTCATCAGCACATAAGAACAATTACCAAATACTTCAAAATTTATCTGAATAAAAAAAATAGCATATTATATGCTTCAATGGACTTACTACAATAATATTTATTTCTCTGAAAACGAAAAACGAAAATTCATCAGTTGATACAGAATATGGAAAATATCAAATTGGGAATTTAGAGAATTTGCAATACTGGACACTGAAAATCATATTCTATAATATCCTAAATTTAGTGAATATTATTTTTATACTAATTCTTTATGTATTTCGTTCTTTAACTGTAAATATCTCAGAAACTCAAGATGCTTATATATATATATATATATATATATATATATATATATATATATATATATATATATATATATATATATATATATATATATATATATATATATATCAACCTAATAAGCAATTTTCATAAATCTCGAATGGACCACGGTATTAAACTCTGATGTCTTGTTTGTTTGTTTTTTTTTCCCAGAAACTGAGGCACTTACTGTGTAAAAAGAATTTTGTCGAAATTTATAAAGCGACACACGCGCGAGCAAAAAAAAAAAAAAGTACACCTTCGAGGCTTTCGAAATGCCTAAAGTTAACTCACCCAAATTCGGAGAAATGTTGCCGAGACAGACACTATATACATATATGAGAGTAAGAGAACCTACCTGGTTGGCTTCAAACTCCCACCTGCATGACAGAAGGCCTTGAAGGAAGGCTGCTGCCCGGGTCTGAGGGGAATGTGTCTCGAATCGGCTCCGTTAACACGATTCTGAGTGACAAAACACACATATGCAGGAATAAAAACTGGAAAGCAAGGCAAAAGATTACAGGAAAGTCAAATTATAGATAAGCAAGAAGTGTACTGGATACAACTCACAAAAAAAAAGTCTTACCAAGATGTATTAATGCAGTAATGGTAAACTTAGATTAAATGCAATGCGATAATATGATGTTTACATGTTTTAGAAAACTTTAGGGATGCCAGAAAAAAAAGAGCAACTGTTGTTTACTAATCATCACATTATTGGAATATTGTCCCGAAATGAATTTCGACTCAGCCACAAGCAAATTAGGTTACCTCACACACAAATTATCAGCTCAGTCAGTCTTTATGTAAAGGTGGCGTCACACATAGCCAAAATTTCCGACCCGACTCTTAAGACCGTCTAAAGACGGAATCCTCCCGGCAGCAATGACGTCATTACGATAATCGGGTGTAATCGTTCGTCCGCGTACGACGGAATCCTAACGGTCCTACGTAGTTTAAAACAATCGAGGGGGTCCTGAACCGTCGTGGAGGGCCTACGATAATTGGCTGCTGCACCCAATAATCTCCGTGATTCGGAAGACCAAATCAGTTGTAGAAGACTGCGTACGACGAGTAAGATCGATCTTCTTGATCGTACGCGGGCGTAGGAAACGGCGTACGCCCGCGTACGATCCAGAGGATCGATCCTACCCGGCGTACGCAGTCCTCCTGGTCTGGAACCGTTAAAAATTGAAAAATTCGCCTATACGTCTGGCAGCGCAGTACGAAAAAAAAGCGTGTGAAGTGTGGTCTCATATGTAACAACCCAATCCTGGGCGTTCAGTTTTCCTGCTCCGCTTGCCGCATTTCTTATTGTTTTAGCATGATATTAGAGCATTTCTTATTGTTTACCATGATATTAGTGCATTTATTTTTTCCCTCATGTGTTCTTGCAGTGACAGTGTTGTTAAATTTCATTTTTTGCTGTTGTATTTTGATGTGGTTCCCCAGTCCAGTGCCTTTTACATTTGTTTACATAGGAATATGTAGTCAATTGGTTTTTTATTTGAGTATTCTCATATGTAATTTTTTCAGTACACTTATATTATTACATGGGGATATGTCTTGCCATACTTGTGTATTTTCTCATAATGAAATTTATATATTTTTGTACAGTATATATTTTTGTATCTTAAAAATAAAATTATTATTTTCTGTTCATTTCCTATTTATTACTTATATCATCATTTTACTATAATATATATTTATATATGACCATTAATATTGGTCATGCAATAAAGCATATATTTCCCATATAATATTGTGAAATCAATATATCAAAATATGAATTAATCAAATCCATAAATGTGTCAAACAAAATATATGAAATATATTAACATACATGGCCAACATATATTTACTTATATATATATAAGTAGCTGAAGTGCCAAATATATAAATCAGGGTTATACTTTCACAAATATCCCATATATTAATAACTAATGGAATGTGATATTAAAAATCTATATAATTCAAACACTGGAATATATTACAAAAAAATAGCATTCACTTGACATTGGCAATAATTCAGTCTGTTCAGGACTAAATACACTTATCCATTTTAGACATGTATAATTATGTCTATACTTGCTTATATCTCTCATTTCCTATGTGTGTGTGTGTGTATACACACAAATAAATAATATAGCATTCACTGGACATTGGTCATTATTCAGTCTGTTCATGCCTTAATATACTTATCCATTTTAGACATGTATACTTATGTCTATACTTGCTTATATATTTCTTTCTCTCTGCGTGTTTGAGTACACACACACACACACACACACACACACACACACACACACACACACACACACACACACACACACACACACACACACACACACACACACACACACACACACACACACACACACACACACACACACACACACACACACACACACACACACACACACACACACACACACACACACACACACACACACACACACACACACACACACACACACACACACACACACACACACACACACACACACACACACACACACACACACACACACACACACACACACACACACACACACACACACACACACACACACACACACACACACACACACACACACACACACACACACACACACACACACACACACACACACACACACACACACACACACACACACACACACACACACACACACACACACACACACACACACACACACACACACACACACACACACACACACACACACACACACACACACACACACACACACACACACACACACACACACACACACACACACACACACACACACACACACACACACACACACACACACACACACACACACACACACACACACACACACACACACACACACACACACACACACACACACACACACACACACACACACACACACACACACACACACACACACACACACACACACACACACACACACACACACACACACACACACACACACACACACACACACACACACACACACACACACACACACACACACACACACACACACACACACACACACACACACACACACACACACACACACACACACACACACACACACACACACACACACACACACACACACACACACACACACACACACACCGCGCGTTCAGTGACACACGGAATTGCTCCTCTTAAATTTTAGTTTCGAGTGACTAAAGTGCTTAGTGGAAAACTTTACCATAATTTCCAAAAATATGAAATCGTGCAGAGTATTGTGAGTACAAAAACTAATATTTGTTGTAAGGCGAGACTGTTCATATTAAAGGAAAAAAATTGAGAACTTTTTCGTGAGAAGAGAGAGAAGCTGCCGTCCAGTTTCTGCCTTGAGGGAAATCTAGAAGAGTTGCCAGACGTGGAGCCTCACACCACATTACCTAATTTTTTGTGTAAACTGGGGAAAGCTCTTGAGCCGTTTTACCTGATCCTGTGGTTCTATATATTGTTAAAAACAGTATCCTTCCCATTTATATTAACTAGTTAGTTAGTTTGATACACGAAAAAATTGAATAATAAAAGAAAAAAAAATTACCAAATACCCACCCGTCAACAGTACTGAGTTAAGTTGCCAAGTAGTACAGCAGTCCTATTTTCTTCATTTTTTTTTTTTGCTTTTCTTTTAGCTTTCTCGTTTGCTATTTTGTTATTTTGTATATATATTGAGTTAAATGTAAAGTCTAAATCCCGTGATAACATATCTTGGTTAGCAAGTCAGTTTATCAGTTAGGAAGAATATATAACAGAAACAGGTGGGTGCCACCTCGAACACAAATTCGAATTTTCCTTCAGGTTTGACTTTAGTTTTTCTTTTTCTTTTTATACGTAAATTACCATGGTCAAGTTTTTAAGTTAAGATGTGTGTTACCAGAAAGGAGACAAACTGAGTCACTAAATAGCACTTATATGGAGATATAAAAATTCTGTGTGAAGGTAAATTAGAAGTTTTTCTCTTTTTTTTTTTTTTTTTTTTTTTTTCCTCTTCCTCGTCTTCTTTCTATATTCTGTGAGAGGGAGAACATAAAAATGAAGCCATCTCTGTCCCAAACCTCTCCCACCCATGGGGCGGGAGAAGGGGTAGTCATCAGAGGACTTAAACAGAGAATCAAGAAGTTAGAGGAAATGGTTACAAGCCTTGATGATAAAATTCGGAATATGGATGGAGAAATGAAAGAGAATGAAACACTCAGAGAACAAATAAGATCTTTGGAGGAAGCAAATAAAGCACAAGGGCAGGAGAGAAAGGAACTAGAAAAAAGAATAAAGAAGCTGGAAGGGGAAAAGAGTCAACTAGAATCTAGAATTTCTAATCAAGAAGATAAAAACAAACAGCTAAATGACAACCTAAAGGAATTAGATGTTAGTTCACTGCTATCTTCTGAGAGAGACGAGATTGCTGCTTGGAATGTTCAGATTAAGGAAAACATTGAACAGTTCAGAAAAGAGTTCCAGGAGCTGAATATGGAAAATGATGCCATGAAAACGTCCTTTGCTGATGCACTAAAGGGGAATGTGGCAGTAAAAGAGGCTGTAAAGGTGGTGGCACTGGAAAACATACAAACAGTTGACTATAAAGAGACAGTAATCGAAAAAATGAAAGACGTTGTGATGGAAAGGGCAAACCCACTCATCAGACAGGCACTTGATAAGGAGAAGACAGTGGTAATCTCAGGCATAAGTGAATCCCAGGAGCCAACATGGCAGGGGAGACTTGAAGAAAATAAAGCTAGGGTTGTAGACCTGATAAGAAAGCTTGGAGTAGTATGCGGTCCTGAGGATATTGTAAACATACACCAACTAGGTAAATATTCGAGGGAAGGAAAGCCGAGACCAACAAAAGTAACCTTTGAGAGAGGGGAGACATGTAGGGAAATATTGTTGAGAAAAAAAAGTCTAAAAGACCTTCAAGAATGCAAAGAAGTGTTCATTAGACGATACAGAACACAGGAAGAGATGGGAAAGATCAAAAACTTGTTGCAAGAGGCAAGAAGGTTAAATGATGAAAGAAATGAAGAAGAGAAGAAAAATTTTCGTTACGGAATACTTCCAGACAAAGGGGAGATAAAGAAGATAATGACAGAAGATCAGGGGATGGGGCCTCATTAAGATTGTTATACACAAATGCTGATGGATTAGCTGGTAAGGCAGTAGAATTAAAAGATAGGATTCACAACAGTAAGGCAGATATAGTAGCAATTACAGAGACTAAGTTGAGTGAGGACATAAACAGTGTCACAGTTTTTCCTAAGGGCTTCAGAATACTAAGGGTCGAAAGATCTGAGAGGACTGGTGGAGGGATAGCACTGCTCATAAGTGAGAGGATTCAAGTTGAAGAGATAAACTTGGCTATAGAAAGTGAGTTCAGGGAATTTCTTGTTGCTCGCATAAATACTGGGTCAGAGAGCATTATAATAACTGTTGTATACAACCCACCAAGGAACCAAAATAGGCTTGAAATTTATGAGGAAAGTCATATAGGTACGATTGAAGTCATAAACTCAGTTGTTAACATGGCGCGGGAGAAAAAATGTAGGATTTTGATTATGGGAGACTTTAATCATAAAGAGATAGATTGGATAAATCTTGACCCACACAGTGGTGAGGACTCCTTTGGGGCAAGATTCCTAGATTGCGTACAAGGGAATTTCCTACACCAACATGTAATGGAACCAACAAGAGCCAGGGGTGGGGATGAGCCATCACTACTTGATCTGGTGTTCACAGATAATGTGTTGGATATTGAAAATATTGAGTATGAACCACCAATTGGAAAGAGTGACCACTGTGTGTTGTTGATGGAGTATATCATTGAAGACATTCTTCCTGAGAGTAGAGGCACTGAGGACATGAGGAGGAACTATCAGAAAGGAGATTACATCAAAATGAATGAGCTTTTTGCAGTTATTGACTGGAGAACCTTATTTTACAACAAATCTGTACAAGAAATGTATGACATCTTTTGTGAGAAATATGGGAAGATTGTAGATTGCTGCATACCTGTCACCAAAGTAGGTGTAATTCATGCCAGAGAGAAATGGTTCGATAATGGGTGTAAAAGAGCTAAGGAGTGGAGAGACAAATGCTGGAAAAGGCATAGGAGGAAAAAAAACATAAATGCCTGGCAAACCTACAAAAGAGCAAGAAATGACTACCTAAGTAAAAGGAGAGAGGCAGAGAAAGATTATGAGAGGGACATCACCAGGAAGGCGAAAGAAAATCCCAAGCTTTTCCACAGCTTTATCAGAGGAAAACTGAAGGTAAAAGAACAGGTTTTAAGGCTAAAGAGAGCGGATGGAAGCATCACTGAGACGGACGAAGAGATCTGCAAAGAATTGAACAAGGAGTTTCAGTCAGTATTTACAGTAGAAAATACCCCACCCCCTCAGATTGCAGTGATAGAAGCTCAAGGGCCGGTATTAGAGAACATCAACCTTACAGCCACAGAGGTATGCAAAGCGCTGATGGATTTAGATGTTCATAAAGCTACAGGTCCTGAAGACATATCCCCTCATGTGCTTAAAAAATGCGCAAACACAATATCAGTGGCACTAAGTATCATATTTAAGGAGTCATTGGAGTCGGGGGAGATTCCAAGATGCTGGAAACAAGCAAATGTGATACCTATCTTCAAAAAGGGAAGGAGGGATACGGCTCTGAACTATAGACCAGTTTCCTTGACCAGCATAGTTTGCAAAGTTATGGAGAAACTACTAAGGAAACATATCTCTCTTCACTTGGAATCCTTCAACTTTTTGTCAGTGAGGCAACATGGCTTCAGAGAAGGAAGATCAACAGTAACAAACTTATTAGAATTTTATGATGAGGTAAGCCAAATCTTACAGGAAAGAGAGGGCTGGGCAGATTGCATATTCCTAGACTTCCAGAAAGCGTTTGACACTGTTCCACATGGGAGACTTATTAGGAAGCTGCAATCAATGGCTAGAATAGGTGGAAATGTCTTGGAATGGATAAAAACTTACTTAGAAGGAAGGGAACAGAGGGTTAGAGTAAGACACTCAGTGTCTGAATGGAGAAGAGTTAGTAGTGGAGTTCCACAGGGTTCAGTTTTAGGGCCACTTTTGTTCCTTGTATATGTAAATGACCTACCAGAGTCTGTAAATTCATTCATGAATATGTTTGCAGATGATTTTTTTTTTTTTTTTTAAGAGTGTGACACCGGGATAGGCAGAAACTGTCCTCATCAACAAAGGCCCGGGCACGAGAAAATACCAAGACGAAGGAAAAGAAAAGTTAAGGGCAAGGCAGAGATTAGGTAATGTCACACAAAGGAAACGACAGACAGAAAAAACAGTCAAAGTAAAGAGGACCCAGAGATATGGAGGACTAGGCTCTGAGATGACGATAGATCTGCTTTTTGAAGGATGAAAGGTCATAAGAATTAGGAAAGACAGAAGGAGGAAGAGAGTTCCAAAGTCTGGAGGTAGATGGGAAGAAGCAGTCGCTGCACCGACCAATCTGCGAGCTACAAATCTCCACACAGTACCTGTGAGATGAGGCCGCTTGGCGAGTGTTACACGGCCTCGGCAGTGGAGGAGGGATGCAACTCGCCAACTCATTAGAGCAGCGATGGAAGTAGTAGCGATAGAAAGCGAAGGGGAAGATACCTTACGGCGAAGAGAGAGAGAATCCAGGTTAGAAGTAAGAGAAAGATCATTAATGAGTCTGACTGCCTTAGATTGAACCCTATCAAGAAGATAAATAAAGGAAGAAGCACCCCAGATGTGTGAGCAGTATTCTAAGCAGGGGCGGATAAGACCATTGTAAATTTTAAGTAACTGCAATGAGGAAAAGTAATAACGAAAACGAAACAAAACCCCCAATTTTTTGGATGAAGATTTAGAAATTTGGATTATGTGATTCCTCCAT
>JAXCGZ010006456.1:0-22500 GCA_037179515.1 Halocaridina rubra
AAAAAAGGTTGCAAAACCACCTTTTGAGGTATTTGCAACTTATAACTCAAAACACTTTCTCCCCAGCATACGAAGAATTAGCAAGATAAATAGAGTATGCATTCATTAAATTGTGGTTAGCAGGAAATATTTGCAAAGCCAACAGGGTAAAATTACCTTTTAATTATTTGCAGTTTATAGCATAAAACACTTTAGCTAAATGATTAATTATTTGAAATTTATATATCAAATAGCTTTATTGACGAGTTTTTGACGTAAAACACTTTATTTACGATGATAGAAAGAGGTGAAATGAAATTAGAATTTATTAGGAAAAGGAGATAGATTTTTACGGGCTCATAACCAGTCTTCAGAGGATGAGATTTTCGTTTATGACATTCCATGAAAAGAAACTTCTTAGCAATGTATATCAGCTGTAATTTCCAGGTTAAAGAATTAACTTTGGCAAGTGAGATTCCAGTTTGGTAATCTACAAAATTTCGTGTGTATGGGAATGGAATCTGAGAATAAAAATTCGTAAGATTTAGCCAGTAACGAATGTAACTAATTCTCGAAAATAAACCAATTTGCTTGATCCACGAGCTTTACCATACACTATCCCTCACCTTGTTGTGCTAGATGAATTCCTGTGAAGATGCCACGTAAATAAGGTTTGAAAATAAACTTAGACTGCTCAGGCGAGATGTTGCCTCTTGGAAGTTTTGCGCCAAAAAAGAGCGTCTCATTGTCCCTCCTGGTGAGTTCATCTGTAGGATACATTTCTAGAGCAGTAACTGTCTCTGATATCATTTAAGGACTATTTTAGTGGTGGTCCTTGGCAGGCAATTATAGCAGAGATGCAAGGGAGAGACAGTATTTTTAGGTGCAACAAGTGGAAGCAAATAAAATAAAACGAGAATAATAATGAAAAGTTAGGTTACTGGTAAACAATCTCCAGAATGTTCTTGGCTCGTAGCAGACAAAAAATAGGAGCAGCCTTTATATCGGGGCTATGCTTCTACACGTACAAGAAGAGTAAATAAGGTATATTTAAAATTAGCTATAAGCTAAAATATAAATTGCAAATTATCATAATCTGCAAAAGTCAAGAAGTGGGAATTATTTTTTTAGTTAGAAAAATGACAGTTAAGTTACTAAATTAATTAATAAGGCATCTAACAGCCTCTGGTGACTTTGAGCGAAACACTCTGTCACAAGATATCAAAAAGAAAAGTCATGAAACACTGAGAACAGCCACTAAAGAAATATTTTTATTACAGTAGCATAAAGGCATGAATTTAGAATAAAAACACAATTCATTTGGTTACTGCTGATAGCATTACAAAAATAATAATTACCAAAAGGCCATGGAGTGATAGCAACAATAACAGCCAATATAATAATCATAACAATAATAATAATCATGATTATTATAAAAATAATAAAAATAGAAATAAAAATACTAAATCAGGAATAACAGTAAATGTACAAATAATGCTGGCATTTTGAGGCAAGAACAGAGTTCTACACTTATGTTCCATAATAATGCTCATTTTAAATCAATCTCTTTTAGTCAGTCTCCTTAACTACTTGAATTCCTGCAGTCAGAGAGAGAGAGAGAGAGTCCCCAACCCTCTGATTGCTCAAATTGTCAGTGGGAGCTCATCTATTTACTAAGACAGTTGCAATATGTAGCATAAAACTCATAATAATTAAGTTCAGATTCTGTCTTATCAGTATTTATGCAATATCATCATGCAAAACTTATCAAATATATTAAAACTTGAGCACACTTATCATCTAGTAAATTTGCAAAAGAATTTAAAAAATTAATAATTATAATACTCGGTCAACATAAAGAAATAAGTGTTTCAGTATGGGAAAGGCAAAAGACGAGAGAGAGAGAGAGAGAGAGAGAGAGAGAGAGAGAGAGAGAGAGAGAGAGAGAGAGAGAGAGAGAGAGAGAGAGAGAGAGAGAGAGAGAGAGAGAGAATTTATTTCCTTCAAAAAGAAAACATATATTTTTCGCTTGTAGGGCCCCTTTTTATGACTTGCCTTCCTGCCCAAACATATAAGGGAAGAAACCACAACCTGCTTTTACCTTCTAAAAAGAATAAAAACATAATAACTTAGTGTACAAATAAAGAGACATTGAAGCATAAATCCATTCTTTTTCTGTTTAACATTGCAAATATCACTAGTGAAATAAAGATACACATATTTGTCTATTATGGCAATCCTTAATCTTTTTTTTATAAATCGGAAGGTTGAGTCGAAGCACACGCTCACTATAAGTCAAACATACCTCCAACAAAATTTAAACAAAATACTACAATCATATTTGATAATTATAGTTAATAAAATATGAAACTCTTGGAAGTATGACAAGAATTGCATATTAAAAATATTTTACACTAAACCTGATATCGCAAGAGAATTTCTTATTTTTATTTATTTATCTCTATTACTATCAACAAAACTTACGATTATAATTTCTTAATAAACGATATAAAAGGACTTAAGTATCATTATTTTAAATTGCAAAGTCAATATATATGCTCTGAGAATATCAATTATCTTAAGTAGCTCAATTGTAATTATAAATTTCATGACAATGACAGGAATTAACAATAATTATCTCTAGATCAGCTTCTCAAAATCGTTAATACCTTTATCTCTTTGAAATGTTACAATTATCATATAAAGGCTGACATACACTTTTCAACAAAACAAAAATATAAAAAAAAAAATTTATCTGAAAAAAATATAAAATGCTTGCATGTGTGCATGCAATAATGAAGCTAAAAATAATATTTCGTTTGCAACATTAAAGAATGAATTTTGCTTAAATTTCATGGCCTCTTAAGGAATCGTACATGAAGAAATAATATATATATTCCTATACGAACTCAGATTTAATTTTTTCGAGACTCTTCAACAAAATTACCTCAGGAGACAGGGGGGAAGTTATATGTTTTTCCTCCTTTTCTAGAAAAGAGATAAAAAATCATTCATAGATTTGCGTCCTTTATCACTTAATATCTCTCTTGGAATTTTAAAAAATTGAATGATGATATCATCGGCGGAGTAGGGGACACAAAAAAATTAAAATAAAATTTGCATCTTAGCCATACCTCGGCAGGCAAGACATCCTGATGCCTCAAAAATATTGTCAAATATAATATTTATAATCATGCAAAGTTATTTATTTTAGATTAGTTACGCCTCATTTAAGCATCAGCTGGCATCCGTTTTCTTTAGTTTGCAGGCCTTTAAATGTTCCTAAATTATTTCACATATAATTTTTTGCACTTTATTCATAGTAATAATTTATTAGGTAATTATTTATACTTTAGTAGTTAATTAGGAAAATTATGAAAATAATATTTATGATTTACTGATGTAAAAGAAAGACTGTTTTTGTTAAATGTTAGAATGCTTTATTTTGTTTATAAGATTGTATTGTTTTACGAAGAATATAGAGATGAGGAAAAAGGCTGCTGTTTGTTTAAAAACCCTTGCCTTCTAAATTTATGTTTTTGCTATTAAGTGAATATCAGTAATTGATATTATGGTGCCAAGACCCGGGAATTCTTTAGTATCCGGTAGGAACTATTAGTAATATTTTAGCAGCTGTCATCCACTAGAAAATAGATAATGGAGCAGCTTAAGAAGGCTAAGGCAGCAGCAGATGGGTGGTTGACTAGAGTTAGCAAGAAAATAGATAGTTTACTAGCCAGGGATCCACCACCTACCTCTAGTGATTTAGTAGAAGCCCTAGATGAATTTGATAATAGACTTATGAAACTAGAAGAAGTACAAAATCAAATTGAATTAGAAATAGATTCTGATCAATTAGACAGTTATCTAGACCAGGCAGATGCAGCTAGACAGAAGGCTAGGCATATCAGGTTGCAGTGTGCCAATAGACTTAAAGAAATTTCAGTATGTGATAATGACAATGATTCTACAGTTTCTGGAACATCCTCAGTTCATGCAAAACTTCCTAAATTAGAATTACCTAGATTTAATGGTGAAATTACCCAGTGGCAGAGTTTCTGGGATCAATTTTCCTCCCATATAGATGATACAGATCTGCCTACTATTAGCAAGTTAACATATTTGTTGTCAAGTTTAGAGACGGTCCTGCTAAGGATGTGGTGGAAGGAGTACCACACACTAGTGCCAGCTATAAGACAGTCGTCGATCTACTTAAGGAGAGATTTGGAAAACCTGAATGCATTATTCATGCACATGTTCAGGCTCTTCTTTCTCTGCAAGTACCAACAGAGCAAGGTAAGAATTATATTACCCAATTGTGGAGACTTCGTGATGAGGTAATAAAGCATACAAGAAGTTTGGATGCCCTAGGTATTACAGGCAAGCAATGTGAAGTTCTCTTGGCTCCCATAATTGTGCATAGGTTTCCAACTGAGTTGAGATTACTGTGGTCAAGAAATTGTGGTGGGCTTGAAAGTGATCTTGATTGGTTGTTAAAATGGCTCAAAAAGGAAATTGAAATTCTTGAAAGAAGTGAAATGTATAAGAGCCATACCCCAGCTCCTAGGCCTAATGCTAAGAATGAGGAGAAAAAGAAAGTTTTTAGTAAAGAGAATAAAGAAAAGCTGTTCACAGCCTCTGCATTACATGCAATTTCACCAACAGAAAACTTAAGTTGTGTTTTTTGTGATAAGAAAAATCATAGATCTGAAAGATGTTTTAAATTCTTAGCATTGGATGGTCAACAGAGGTTTGATAAAATGAAAGAATTAGGTATTTGTTTTAAATGTTTAAATAGTGGCCATATTTCTAGAAAGTGTAAGGTCAAATGTGCCAAGTGTAATGGTAATCATAATGTGACCATGTGTGGCATTAAGTTGAATGAACCAGTAGTCCCCCAAGCAAATACACTGGTAGCAAATGATAACCCAAGTGGGCCCTCTGCAATTGCAATGTTGTCAGGTCACTATAGTAATAAGACTGTGTAACAAACAGCTAAGGTAAAGGTAGTAAATAACAAGGGGGACATTATCACTGCTAAGCTGCTCTTTGACAGTAGCTGTGATCGTACCTATGTTAGCAATAATTGTGTAAATAAATGCAAATCTGATTGGGTCACCAGAACTGAAGCCCCTTATTGTAGTTTTGGTGGCCATGCCTCTAGTAGGGATATACAAAGTAATGTATACAAATTACAGGTTTTAGATGATAAAGGTAAAATTGTTTCCATTTTTGCTACAGGTATTCCAAAGATTTGTAACCCACTAGTAAGACCAGTAGTACCAACCCATATTCTAGATGCTTTCCGTCATTTAAATTTAGCAGATGATATTAATGATACTTCTCCTTTAGAATTAGATATTCTTATTGGTTTGGATTACTACTGGAGCCTCATAACCCCAAAGGATGCTGAGCAGGTAGGAGAAACTGTTGCCATGAAATCTGTATTTGGTTGGGTTTTGTCTGGAAATATTGGAAAATGCTTAATTTCAGGTATGTCTTCAACATCTGATTTTATGTCTCCCTCTTCCCAGCTCTTATGTATATCTGAGGTATCTGATACTGATGTTTCAAAATTTTGGAATCTAGAAATTGTTGGATTTACTAGTAAAGAATATAAAGAGGATATTGGAGATAAAGTTGTTAAAGAATTTAAGGATAAAATAAAGTTTGTAAATGGCAGGTATGAAGTTCAGTTACCTTGGAAGGATAACAGTGTTAAAGACTTATTGATGAATAATGAAAAGATTAAATAGGCTTTTAGTTAAATTAGATAAGGATAAAAACTTAGAGGCTGAGTATATGAAGGTTTTTGATGAGTATGAGTCTCTGGGAATAATTGAAGAGGTCCCCTTAGGGGAGGTATTGCCACCTGGACCCATTTATTACATGCCCCACAGGCCTGTTGTTAGATTAAGTAATAGTAGTACAAAGGTACGTCCAGTTTTTGATGCCTCCGCTAAGGGACCATATGGAATCTCCCTAAATGACTGCATGTTAACAGGTCCCTTACTTAATCCAGATTTGGTGGAGATACTGATTAGATTTAGGCGTTGGCCATATGTGGTCACTGCTGATATTACTAAGGCTTTTTTTACAAATAAGTGTAAACAGTCAAGATAAGAATGCCCATAGATTTTCTATGCCAGGTAAAAATGGAGTAAGACATATGAGATTTAATAGAGCTGTATTTGGAAACACCTCTAGTCCCTTTATACTTAATGCTACTGTTAAGTGTCATTTAAGTAAATATTCTGATTGTGAAGTTATTCAAGATTTAAAAAGAGATATGTATGTAGATAATTGGTTCAGTGGAGCTGATAACAAAGAAGAGGTAGCAAGTAAGTATAGCACAGCATATGATATTATGGTTCAAGCTAACATGTCTCTTGAAAAACTTTCATCTAATAGTATAATGATAGCTTCCAAGTTTAGTGATAAGATACAAATCCTAAGGGATGATGAAGCTATTACTGTATTGGGTCTTAAGTGGTATAATCAAACTGATACATTTTCATATTGTGGTCTTAATTATGATTCTCATTTTGAAGTTTCATATACTAAAAGAACAGTTCTGAGTTTAATAGCTAAGGTGTTTGATCCTTGTGGATTTATCAGTCCATTTATCATGTATGCCAAGATTTTATTTCAGGATATTTGGAAATTGGGTGTATCTTGGGATGATAAATTGCCAGATGATTTGGAAGTTAAATTTAAGAAATGGGTAGATAGTACCAACTACCTAAGCTCACTAGCTATAAATAGGTGTTATTATACCAGTGTACCTTGGAAGAGTATTTAACATATAGAGATTCATGGATATGGAGATGCCTCTGAAAATGGTTTTGGGGTTATGCGTATACTTAAGAGTTTGTCTTGACGATAGCAGTCAATCTTCACTGGTCATGTCTAAAACTAGAGTGGATCCAATTAAAAAACTTACCCTTCCTAAATTGGAGCTAATTGGAGCATTACTTTGTGCTAGATTAGTAAGATTTGTTGAAAATGCTCTAGATTTTAAGATCAAACCTAAAATTGCATGTTGGACAGATTCCACTATTACTTTAGGGTGGATAAAGAGTAATTCAGTGATAAAGGATGTGTATGTTAATAACAGAGTAAGAGAGATTCAGCAGTTGACACCTCCCAGTCACTGGTACCACTGTAGTGGATTAGATAATCCAGCTGATTTGATGACCAGAGGCCTATTAGCAGAAAAACTAGTAAACAATAACTTCTGGTTTAATGGTCCTAGTAATCTATCAGATCCCAATTTCAGTATTCAAGATAGTGATAACAATAGTGCTGTTAATGAGACTGTGGATCATAAACTTGAAGAAGATAACTTAGCATGTTTAACTGTTCAAACTGTAACTCCCATGTTTGATGTTGAAATATATAATAATCTTTATAAGTTACTGAGAATTGTTGCATATGTTTTAAGGTTTATAAGCAATTTTAGAGCTAAAAGGTTAGGTTTTGGTGTGATGACCAGTAACTTCACCACTGAAGATTTGGATAATGCAAAGAAAAAGTTAATTTATGTTATTCAAAGAGAGGCATTCCCCAGTGAAATCCAAGCTTTATTTAATCAAAGGTCAGTCCTTAAGAATTGTAAATTAGGAAAATTAGATCCATTTATTGATAATGATGGTTTAGTGAGGATTAAAGGCAGACTTCAGTTTTCTGATTTGAGCTATGATTCAAGACACCCTGTCATTCTTCCCAAAGGACATTTTTCTAAACTTTTAGTACAGTTTCAACATAAATATTTAAAGCATGCTGGTGTAAACAGCATTGTTTCATCATTAAGAACTAGTTTTTATATATTTGGTTTGAGGAAAATGACTAAAACTGTAGTAAGGGAGTGCTTAAGTTGTTGTAGACATGATAGTCGTCCTTGCAGTCAACCAGCTGCACCATTGCCTGATCTGAGAGTTACTCCGGCTCCCCCTCCTTTTTTTTTTTATCTTTGGTTATTTACTAGTAAACTTATATTGGAATATGTTTGTAATATACTGTACTTTGAAATGCATGAAACTTGTGAAGATAAGGTACGTTTCGTCCCTTATGGTGGGGAGTATGTCAAATATAATATTTATAATCATGCAAAGTTATTTATTTTAGTTTAGTTACGCTGTAGTGGCATAGTGTATTTTCTTTCTTTATTTGGAGTGTTGTAGTGGTATGATATATTAATTTATTTATTAATTGATATATATATTTTCACTTTATTTATTAATAATATTTTTGTTGTTCTAAACTGATCCCTTAATTTTGCTTCTTTTTGTCATAACGAACTGTACGTTGTTTTGGTTTTCTGTTTTATGGCAACACTGAGTCTGTATTGCCGCCTGTTTCATCTAATGTGATACTTTTGGTCTGTTCATTTTCGATACATAAAAATTGCTTGAAAATTAATGACTTTGGCCTATTTTGTTACCTTAAATGATATTGTGGTAATTTTGATATCTTGTCAACATCGAACTATAAAGTGGTGACCACCGTAGTGATAAGATATAGGAGTGACAAGATATAGGACTGACAAGATATTTGTAATTGACAAGATAGGCCTGAGTGACAAAATTTCTTCATCATCATACCGGTAGGCAAGGCCTAGGTTTCTTTCAGTATTTGTACTCCAAGATAAGCTGTCATAAATAATGCTCGATTCTAATGATGATAAGTCTAGTGATGTCAGGCACATAGCAGTGAATGCCCCTGCATTCATGGACACCTGCGTTTCAGGGTGGTTTTCTATTCTTGAAGCTCAATTTGGCTTAGCTAATGTGAAATCCAGTGAAACAAAATTTTTCCATGTGTTATCTGCCTTGCCCCCTACTGTTGTAGAACGTGTTCCCCAAGACACTTTAAATAGGAGAGACTATGATATAATTAAAGCATACCTCACAAATCTTTTTGAACAGACCAAGCCTGAACTTTTCAGTGATTTGATAAGTAATACAGTAATGCATGGCAAGCCTTCAGTTTATTTAGAAGAAATTCGCAGAACTGCTTTTAAATTAGGAGTAACAGATGACCTAGTGAAACATAAATTCTTGCAAGCAGTTCCCAGTAGTATTTCAGCAGTTTTAACCTCTCAGCAAAATATGGATTTACCAGCTTTAGGCAAGCTTGCAGATGAACTAGTAGTATTTTCTCAAAATAATAATAGGGCTAAACCCATCAATGTTGTTGATCAGTCGTCAGTTTCTCGTCAAGCTAGTACATCCCAGTACGTATCAATTTCCAAGAATCCACCTGTAGGCCTAGGAGTGCTACCGTTCCATCAAAATCAACGTCCAAAAGTTTGTCGTGCCCATTTATATTATGGAACTCGGGCTAAATGGTGCAAGCCGTGGTGCCAATGGCCGAATAAATCTCAAAATATCCAGATGAAGGATTCTTCTAGAGCACCATCCCCAGCATCAACGTCTAGGTCCTCGTCGCCAGCACGGAATTTTCCTAGTTCGGAAAACTAATAAAGCAGACAGAAGAGAAAATTGTAGCTACGGCCACTTCTGTTCTGCCACTTCTACAGGTTGTAGCCAAAATTGGTTGTAGTGACATGGTCTTCACTGTGGATACAGGAGCTGCAGTCTCCATTATTCCATATAAGTATGTTTCAGAAATTTTATTAAGGCCAACAGCAGTTAATATTTCTACGGCCACTGGTGAGTCAATAAAAGTTTATGGTGAAATTATTCTTGACCTTGATATTCGGCAGTTGCGCCATCGATTTAACTGGACATTTGTTGTTGCAGATGTATGTACACCTTTATTAGGTAATGGTTTTCTTTGCAACTTTGGATTGTTTATTGATTGTAAGAATAAAACTTTACATGACAATATAACACAATGTTCTGTAAAAGGTGATATTGCAAATCATAATGTTTCTTATGTGATTAATAATTTGAACTATATACCTGGTTCTGTACAACAGTTGTTCCAAGATTTTCCCTCACTCTTGTCCTGTGTTAAGCCTCTTACACCTAATAATTCTTTCATGAATTCTAATGTTTTTCATTATATAGATACAGGGAGTTCTCCTCCGACATTTGCTAGATGTCGTCCGTTGGCTCCAGACAAATATTCTGCCGCCAAGGAAGCATTTAAGCAGTTGTTGGATATGGGAATTGTACAACCCTCTAAATCACCTTGGGCTTCACCCATTCTTTTAGTTCCTAAACCTAAGCCAGGAGAGTGGAGAGTATGTGGTGATTTTAGGCAACTTAATACTTTGACCAAGCCAGATAAATATCCTTTACCACATATTAGTAGTGTGTCATTAAAGCTTTACAAGAAAAAGATATTCAGTAAAATTGATTTGTTAAAAGCCTATCACCAGATCCCTATGAATCCTTCAGATGTTGAAAAGACAGCAGGAACCACACCCTTTGGGCTATTTGAATATTTATATATGCCTTATGGTCTTCGGAATGCCCCTGCCACTTTTCATCGTTTGATGGACAATTTATTTAGAAACCTTGATTTTGTATTTATTTACCTGGATGATATTCTGATATTTTCAGAGAATACAGAAGAGCACAAGAAACATTTGTCTATAGTATTTGAAATCCTAAGCTCTAATAATCTTAAAATTTCTATTGATAAATGTGAATTCTTTAAAAATTAAATAGAATATTTAGGATATTTGATCACTGCTAATGGTTTAAAACCTGGTTCTCATAAACAGACAGATATTGTTGATTTTCCTAAGCCAGCAAATTCTGCTGCCTTACGTAGGTTTATAGGAATGCTCAATTACTATAGACAAATGGTACCACATTTTGCTGATGTTGTATATCCTTTGACCGAATTAATTAGATTACAACCTAAATCTAAAGAACTAGTATGGAATTCGAAAGCAGAATCTGCCTTTGTAAGTGCTAAAGAGTCACTTAACAATGCTTGCACTATTGCATATTTCACTAGTAAGTGTAATTATCCACTGCATCTGGTGACTGATTGTTCCCAAGTGGCAGCTGGAGCTGCGTTACACCAAATTCAGGATGGTAAATTTGTCCCTATTGAATTCTTTTCAAAGAAATTATCAGAAACTCAGAGGTGTTATTCTACTTTTGACCGAGAACTGCTTGCTGCGTATCTGGCTGTACTAAAATTTAAACATGTAATTGAAGGACGTGAAACTGCTTTATTTACTGATCATAAACCCCTTGTTTTTGCATTTAAGAATCCTCATACAGCCAAGTCAGATAGACAGCAATGATATTGGTCTTTAATTAGCGAGTGTATATCAGATGTTGTATATATCAAGGGTGCAGACAATGTTGTAGCAAATTGTCTTTCCAGACCATTACCTGTATCTTCTGTCTCAGTGGACTTACATGATTTAACCAGTATAGCTGAGAGCCAATCCACTGACACAGAAATTCTTAATTACAAAGAGAGGTTGAAAATTTTCAAAATTCAGAATCATGACTTATATTGTGACGTGTCAACACCCCATCCAAGACCATTTCTTCCCTTAGCTTGTTGTAAATCAATATTTCAACTTATGCATAACATTTCATATCCAGGAGTCAAAGGTACGTTGCGCCTTATCAAAGCTAGGTACTTTTGGCCTAATATGGATCGAGATATTCGAAGTTGGACTAAAGAGTGTACTTCTTGTCAGCAGGTTAAGGTGCACCGCCATACCCGTGCTCCTATTACAAATTTTACAACACCTTTTGGGAGATTTGAATTTGTACATTTAGATAATGTTGGTCCTCTCCCTCCTAGTAAAGTCCCTGGCCAGTCTTTTACAGCACCAGAACAATACGTTCTTACCTGTATTGACAGATCTATTAGATGGTTGGAAGCCATCCCCATCACAGATATTTCTGCTACCCCTGTTGCTTTTGCTTTTATTAAAGGTTGGGTATCTCGTTTTGGAGTGCCATTATATGTTTTTACTGATAGAGGAGCTCAGTCTGAATCTGCATTATTTCAGCAACTTTCCTCTATAAGGAGTCACTGGAGTCGGGGGAGATTCCAAGATGCTGGAAACAAGCAAATGTGATACCTATCTTCAAAAAGGGAAGGAGGGATACGGCTCTGAACTATAGACCAGTTTCCTTGACCAGCATAGTTTGCAAAGTTATGGAGAAACTACTAAGGAAACATATCTCTCTTCACTTGGAATCCTTCAACTTTTTGTCAGTGAGGCAACATGGCTTCAGAGAAGGTAGATCAACAGTAACAAACTTATTAGAATTTTATGATGAGGTAAGCCAAATCTTACAGGAAAGAGAAGGTTGGGCAGATTGCATATTCCTAGACTTCCAGAAAGCGTTTGACACTGTTCCACATGGGAGACTTATTAGGAAGCTGCAAGCAATGGCTAGAATAGGTGGAAATGTTTTGGAATGGATAAAAACTTACTTAGAAGGAAGGGAACAGAGGGTTAGAGTAAGACACTCAGTGTCTGAATGGAGAAGAGTTAGTAGTGGAGTTCCACAGGGTTCAGTTTTAGGGCCACTTTTGTTCCTTGTATATGTAAATGACCTACCAGAGTCTGTAAATTCATTCATGAATATGTTTGCAGATGATGCAAAGATTGTGAAGAAAGTAAAAAACGAGAAAAATGGTAGAGAACTTCAGGAGGATCTAAATAATCTGCATGAGTGGTCAGAAAAGTGGCTAATGAAATCCAATACTTCAAAATGTAAGGTATTGAGAATGGGTACAAGTGCAAGAAGGCCCAAGCTTGACTACTCAGTGGCTGGAGTACAACTTCAAGAGACAGAAAATGAGAGAGATCTAGGAGTAAACATACTGGCAGAGTTGTCTCTAGAAATACATATAAATGGCATAGTAAGGGCAGCATATGCATTCTTATCGAATGTAAGGATAGCCTTCAGGCACATGGACAAGGAAATGTTCAGAAATATTTATGTAACCTATGTGAGGCCAAAACTCGAATATGCAGCCCCCTTTTGGAATCCCCTCTTGAAAAAGCACATAGCTAAGCTTGAAAAAGTTCAAAGACATGCCACGAAACTGGTGCCAGAAATACGCAATCTCAGTTATGATGAGAGGCTGAGGGAATTAGACTTACAATCACTCGAAGCTAGAAGAGTGAGGGGGGATATGGTGACAGTCTTTAAATTCCTTCATGGTTATGATAGAGTGGATAGGGATCGATATTTTGATATGGCTGGCTCTAGAACTAGAGGTCATAGTTTGAAGCTTCGCAATAAAATTAGGATCGGTACCCATGGAGTGGAAATTGGCAGATGTGGTACCAATATTTAAAAAAGGAGAACGTGTTAAAAAGAATAATTATAGGCCGGTAAGTTTAACGTCAACAGTGGGTAAGATTCTAGAATCCATAATTGCAAATAAAATAAGGGCACATCTAGAATTACACAGACTGATAAAACTTTCACAACACGGGTTTCTTAAGGATTTTTCGTGCCTTACAAACTTACTGTCTTTTTATTCAGAAGTTTACGAGGCAGTAGATTGTGGCAAAGAATATGATACAACATATCTAGATTTTAGCAAAGCTTTTGATAGAGTTCCTCACAAAAGATTAGTTAAAAAGTTGGAAGCTTATGGTATAGGAGGAGCTGTGCTCAGATGGATCAAACAATGATTAAAAGACAGAAAACAGAGGGTTTGCATAAATGGAGAGAAATCAGAGTGGGGCTCGGTTACTAGCGGGGTACCACAAGGCTTGGTACTGGGTCCCCTATTATTCATCGTATATCTAAATGATCTGGATTCGGATATCAGTAGTAACCTAAGTAAATTCGCAGACGACACTAAAATAGGTAGAACTATAAATGGAAAAGAAGACATTCATGCTTTACAGGAAGATCTAAATAGATTATCTGAATGGTCGGACAAATGGCAAATGGAATTTAATGTTGAAAAATGTAAAGTAGTTAAAATGGGTACTATAAAAGACAATACTAGTTATAAGCTAAATAACCATGAAATCATGAGTTCTCAGTGTGAAAGGGATTTGGGAGTTCTTGTGAGTAGTAGTCTTAAGCCAAGAGAGCAATGCACAGCAGTCAGAAACAAAGCAAACAGAATTTTAGGATTTATCTCAAGAAGCGTTAGCAATAGGACGGAAAAAGTTATTTTGCGGCTCTATCTTGCATTAGTTAGGCCCCATTTAGATTATGCTGTGCAATTCTGGTCACCCTATTATAGAATGGAAATTGAATCCTTGGAGAGAGTGCAGCGAAGAATGACCAAGATGATACACAATATCAGAAATCTACCATATGAGGACAGATTAAAAAAAACTTAATCTACATTCTCTAGAGAGGCGAAGAGTTAGGGGGGATATGATTGAAGTGTATAAATGGTTTAATGGGATTAACAAGGGAGATATTAATAAAGTTTTAAAAATTCATGATCAAACCAGAACTCGTAATAATGGATTTAAGCTTGATAAATTTAGGTTCAGAAGGGAAATTGGTAAAAATTGGTTTGGTAATAGAGTAGCAGATGCATGGAACAAGCTTCCTAGTATGATAGTAAATGCCAATACCTTAGACACCTTCAAATGTAGATTAGATAGACATATGACAGAGGTAGGGTGGGTATGAATAGGTTAGTGCTTATTAGAAAAATCATAAAAAGAAAAATAGAATAAATAATTAGAGTAGAATAGAATAGGTTAGACATGCTGAAAATACAATTCAAAAATGGAGCTGCCTCGTGTGTGCCAGTAGGCATGTTGCAGTGTCCTCTATTCTTATGTTCTTATGTTCTTATATATATATATATATATATATATATATATATATATATATATATATATATATATATATATATATATATATATATATATATATATATATATATATATATATATATCTAGAAGTATGGACACCAACCTGCTGGTTGCCCAATTTGTCAGTGGGAGCTTAGCTGTTTTCTAAGACAATTGTGGTGTGTGGCAGGAGAACTCTCACTGTTATTCCTTTAATTATGTTATATTTATGCAATAACGTCATGCAAGAATTTATCAAACAAAATGACACATGCTCATATTTATCAACTAGCAAAGCTTTTAAAAGAAAATTTAAAAATATAAAGAATCAGTAATGGAAACATTCTGTTAACATCAGGCAGTAGCACGTTTCAGTCCTGGGAAGGGCGAAAGGCGAGAGATAGAGAGAGATTTGCATACACATACTTCAAGGGTAAATGATCGCTACATATTAGCACCAAATATCCGAGTAAGAAATATTTATGTTTTTCTAACACGAACACGATGGCAAGTGCTTCTCGTTCGATTGTCGCATATCGCCACTCAGTGTCTGTAAGAGCTTGAGAAGTGAAACTAATGGGGCGGTCCATTTTCTCGTTGTCTATCTGTGATATTACTCCGCCGATTGCAACGTTGGAGGCGTCACACGTGACATAGAACGCTCGATCAAATTTAGGATAAGCGAGTACTTGAGTAGACATTAAGGCGCTCTTTAAAGCTACATACGTGGTTTCGTGCTCAGGCATCCAGCTGATCTGATGTACATTTCGGAGTCTATCTAGGGGCCTGGAAATGTCCGCGTATTTCTCGATAAATATACGGTAGTACGAGCAAAGTCCAAAATATGATCTAACATCTTTACAAGTTTTGGGTCTCGCAAAAGTTTCTATGGCTTTTACTTTATCATGCAAAACTGCCACACCCGCAGATGACAATTTGTGGCTGAGATATTCTACTTCCGCTTTGAAGAACTGACATTTAGATAATTTCACAAGAAGGTTATTCTGCCTCAGAGCTTCTAAAACAGATATGAGGTTCCAAGCGTGTTCTTCAAAGGTCTTTCCAATTATTACTAAGTCATCTAAATATGCTAGCACGGCGTTACCAATGAGGCCCAGGAGTACTGCTGTCATGAGTCTGCTGAAATGACTGGGAGCATTTTTTAACCCAAAAGGTAGGCAATTGTACTCATAGAGTTTATCATTCACTGAAAAGGCAGTCTTAACTTTACTCTTCTCTTCTAAGACTATCTGGTGGTACCCCGCCAGGAGGTCGAGAGTGGGAAAATACTTAGCGCCACTGATGTGACACAGTACATCTTCAATTATAGGAAGGGGGAATTTATCGCCTTCAGAAATTAAATTTAGTTTGCGGAAATCTACTCACAGCCAAAGGTCTCCATCTTTCATTTTTACTACTACAATGGGGCTATGCCAAGGGCTTTTGGATAATCTAATGATGTCCTTTTTCTCTAAATCAGCTACCATTCCCTCTAATTTCCTCTTGTATACAAAGGGAGCCAGGTAGGATTTTGCAAAGGTGGGGGGGATGATTTCCCGTGTTAATATCGAGCGAAATAAGTGTGCACTCCCCAAGGGGGTCAGAATCTAAAGAAAAAACATCATGATATTTAGCGACAACTTCAGTCATGAAAGCAGAATGTTCAGCAGCGCTCAACCCTCTCGCTAACACCTGCAAATATGCGACACATTCTGGGTCTTCGGCGACCCCAACGACATTAATACTGTAACACTGCCGCACTTCGTCGAATTCGGCAATTTTTTTGTTTCTAGGAAAAATTTACGGGACCGGCGATATATTGACACACATGATTCTTAATTACCACAATCCATCGGGAATTATCAACAATTTACTAAGAAAAAAATCAGCATATTCTCCGATAAATTCTGCGTACAGGACTTGTCCTCCCGGGACTACCCACGAGGTGAGAGCTTCCAAGACACATGCAGTACTGCTCTCAAAAATTTCTTCCCGATGCGTTACAATATAATTATCATTTTCTTCTTTCAATAGGCATTCAGACACTGAAGCGCAAGTGGAGCATGAAACTACTTCCCTCTCGTTTACGGTTACAGTAGTTTTCCCCTGTGTGTTAACAATATTTATTCCCATCTTTACCATGTCCTCGAATCCAATTATTACTTTTGCCTGTTCCATACTTAACTTAGGCAATACAATGAAGGCACATCTAAATTTTATGGGGAACCCTCAAATGCAATCACTTTATTCACTACCACTTTAACTTTAACAAAATTCGGGGTATTATCGCCCACTGTAGTTATTACTACTGAAGTATCTAATTTAGTAATGGGTTCTGCAATTATATTACAATCAATTAACAATACAGCTGAGCCTGTATCTAGCAAAGCAAATTGGTGGATTCCACCGACTGCAATTTTTACTAGTAAGATCCCATTACTCATTAGACAGAGACTACAAGTACTTAGCTGTGCTGAGGAGCTGGCCCGGTGATGTCCACGATCTCCCATTCCGGAGGAGTGGTGGTTTCGCACCGCTGAGTGTCCGCGTAGTTCTCTGGAGGGCTCCGTCGGGGAATAACAAGTCTCCAGGATAGGACGTGGTTTCAAGTGGTGAAGGCGGCGGCTAAGGCTCCAGTTTCTTGATTTACTGAACCGTCAGTGTAGTAGACTTGAGAGTTTGGCCTGTTCCAGCTCTGAATTTTGTCCTTGTATATGTTTTTAAGGACAAAAAGGTCTACCAAGCTTTTGGGGTTGTCAGGGAGCTCGATCTTTATGTCGAGTTGTTGGTCATTCCATGGGGGTGGGCATCTGTATTCAGGAAGCGGAGTGCCCTGTATCTTGGCTAGGATGCTCTTCCTGACTGGCAGTGCTTGCAGGCTAGCGCAGACCTTGGCTGCCCAGCTTCTAGGATGGTGGTTAGGGTGGCGATTGAGGGCTAGATGGAGATTTGTGCCAGCGAGGCATTTATGTTGTGCAGTTTTGGTTTTGGCCACGAAGAGGGTCAGTCTTTGCTGAGCCCTGAGTTTGAGTGGAATGAGTCTCGATTCCATCTGGATGTTTTCTCTCTTGGTCCACATGGGGGCTCCTAGCATGGTACGTATGGCTTTGTTTTGAATTACTTCTATCTTGTCCCACTGTTGGTCTTTTAGTGGCCAGAGTGTGGGACAAGCATAGTCTATGAGGCTGCGTATGGTTTGTACATAGAAGCTTCTGAGGACATTAAATGATGCACCATCGTAGAGGCCCGACATCCGACAAAGGACCGCTTGTTGCTGGCTGCACTTGTCGTGCAAGTGTTGAATTCCAGGTGCAAAGGTTAGTCTGCCATCGATGATTACACCCAGGTATTGGTGCTTGGTAACTCAGTCCTCAGGCTCATTACCTATGACCAGATTAGTGTGTGGTCTCCACAGGTGGATGGGAAGGGCCTTGGTGTTGCGGGCATTGATTTTAACTCTGAGGGAGATGGAGGCTTGGTGAATCTTGTGAGGCCGCACTGTGTCTTGCTAGAGCTTCTGTCACCTATTGTGACAAAGGCAAAGTAATCCACATAGTTGAAGAGTTTGGCTCCATGTGGTAGTGCGATGTCCATGAGTTTTTCCATGAGACAATTAAAGAGGAAGGGGCTAAGGATTCCACCTTGGGGGGTCCCATTTTCATGGTTTTTGTAGGTGGAGTAGTGCCCATCTACTTTGACTTGTGCACTACGGTTTTGTAGACTCTGCTTGATCCATGAGAGAAGGTTACCTTTGATCTGCTTTGAAACACGAGCTGAGAGTATTGCCGGCACATTGGCTAGTTCAAAGACCTTCTCTAGGTCTAGAAAAACGATGTATCCACGGCTGTTGTTGATAAATGATAGCTTGGAGGCTATGCATTCTGAGGTGCCTAAGCCAGGCTGGTAGGCAAACATGTTTTCTGGGAAGGGTGGGCATTTCCAACGGACTCTGTTAAGTACCATCTTTTCTGCTGTCTTGCTCAGGCAGCTTAGGGGGAGATGGGGTGAGGGTTGTCAGGGTCCTGTGGTTTTAGGATGGGCTGAATGTCTGCTCTGTTCCAAGAGGCTGGTCTGATTCTTCGTGTGTATGTCGAATTGATCAGAGAGAGCAGAGCAAGCTCCCGTTGGGGCACCATATTTTGAATCATTGTGTATGTGATTCTATCAGCACCTGGGGCTGTGTTCTAAGAGCTTTTGCTTACTCTTAGTAGCTCAGTTAGAGAGAATGGGGCATCTGTTTCATCTTCATTATTGATGGCCTCTTCTATTTCTTCCCATCTTGCAGTGGTGAGGTCCTGAAGAGTTGTTCTGGTGGTGATGGGGAGCTGGTTGGAGCTTGCTCTATCCGCAAATTTGACGGAGAGTTCTTCTGCTGCCCTGCTAGGATCCCTGTGGGGGATGATTTTAGGAGGTTTTCCTTTAGCAAAGGAGTTAATGCTCCTCCACATCTTGCCCACAGATGTGTGAGCATCTAGGGTGGAACACCACTCTAGCCATTTTTTCCTCTTCATGTTGCGTGTCTCTTCATGGACATGTTCTTTGACTCTCTGGAGAGTGTGGTAGGAGTCTTCAGTGCCATGATTCCTGTGCATTTTCCGGATGACGTTGAGCCGGTGATTGAGTTCTTTAACTCTGTCACAGTAGTACCATCTGTCCCGATGAGTGGTGTGTTGTGGTTTGCAGAGGGGGATGGAGGAGTTTGCTGCAGCTTGCAGGGCATTGACTAGCTCGGCCTCTGCTTGATCGATGTCTGGATAGTGTGTAGGCTGAAAACCAATTGCTGAGGTGCTCCTGGAATCGGCCCCAGTCAGCCTTCTTGAAATTCCATCGAGGGGGAGGAACAGGGATTTGGAAGATTTCAGGAATTGGCAGAGTGAGATGGATCCCGTAGTGATTGCTTGTGACCAGGGAATGAATTCTCCATGTGGCGTCTTGCCTTAGGGAGTTGGAGACAAAGGTGAGGTCCAGTATTCCACCTCTGTCATGTATTGGCTCATGATTTTTGAGAAGGGAGACGTCTTCTTGGTCGTCCAGCAGGCTCATGATATGTCTGCCCGCAGCACAGGGGCGCTCATACCTGAATCTTGGATGGTGCGCGTTGAAGTCGCCTCCTATTACCAAGTCACAATGACTGGCTAGCCCGAAGAGGGTAGTCAGGTCTAAGCCACCATCCTGTGGTCTGTAAATGTTGCACAGATCTATGCAGCTGCCCTGAAGTTTGATGTTAACAGCAAGGATGTGGACATCTTCGCTGCAGTGGACTGGTTGGGTTGTTTCCTTGACTAACAGGTTTTTCCTGATGAAGGTGGCACTGCCTCTGTTCTCCCCTGGAGACCAGTGTTGGTAGAATCCTTTGTATCCTGAGATTTTTGGAGTGTTTTGCTCTGTGCACAGGGTTTCTTGAACCATGATGACATCTATGTTGTCAGCCTTGGCAATGCCTTCAAGATGTTGTACCTTGTGTCTGAGACCCTGGGCGTTCCAGGGTAGGATCCCAAGATTAGACATCTTGATGATTTAAGGAGGTGGAGGTGGTAGGAGTGGTGGGTTGTTGAGACTGGTGGTGGGTTCTGGAGACGAGGGCATGGGCGACAACGGAGTAGGCTACTTCGACGACTTGATTGTAGGCATCTTGAGGAGAGGCTCTGGTATCGAGGAGTTGGACGGCTGCCTGTATGGCTTGAATAATAATGTTGGTGAGCTCATTTACTGTGAAGAGGGTTTGCTGTTGGAAGGAGGAGGCAGAGGAAAGTGTCTGGATAGGCTGTTCAGGTGTGGGGGTATGGGATCTAAGTCTAGGGTCCCAGGACCTGGTGTGGTGAGCGGGTGTGTGTGTGGTCTGAGTGTTGCATGTGACTGTATTGTGTGTTTGAGTGTTGCATGGGTTGGAGGTGTTGGTGTGAGTGTTGCGTGAGGGGATGGTAGGGTTGTGAGTGTTGTTTGGGGGGATGGTAGGAGTGTGAGTGTTGTGTGATGGGGTGGATGGAGTTGGTGTAGGGGTGGAAACTGTAGGAGGTGTGATCTGTGTGTTAGGAGCTGGGTTGGTGTTGTGTGGTGGGTTTTGGGTGGGGAGGTCAGATGTGAGTGGGGCAGGAAGGGGCCTTTGCCAAGGATTGGAGGTGGGGGAGGAGCTGGGGTGAAGTTGGAGATGGTGTGATTGGTGACAGGGGCAGAGGGAGGGACTCTTTGAGGAATCCTCTTCAGCCTTTCTAGGCAGCGGTTGTTCCATGCGTGATGGTTTCCCTTACAGTTTGGGCACTTGGCAACTGTGCTTCATTGGCCTTGAATATGTTGAGGCAGCGGTCAGTGGAATGTCTCCCACTGCAGATTGCACATCTCTCTGGGAGATGGCAAGTATTTCTATGGTGCCCAAATCTTTGACACCGGAAACATCTCAGTGGTTCAGGAGTGTAGTCTCTTATGTTGAATTTGCCCCAGATGCCGAGGTTTACTTGCGAAGTGGGTGGACCACAGATGTGGACCAGAACTTGTTTTGAGGAGACGGTTTGGCCCTCTATTTTGGAGGAGCAATGTGAGGCAGCAGTAATATACGTTTGCTTGGTTAGCATGTCAACTGACCAAGCAACAGGGAAGCCAATGAGGATGTATTTCCTTATTTTTGGGGCAGGGTTCATCTCTGTCAAGTGAGGTGAGTTGAGGCTGCGGATCTTCTCTGCGGCTTCTGCTGAGGATGGGTGGATGATAAATTCACCCTGTACATTAGACTTAATTTTGCAACCTAACTCGGTGAGTTGGTCTTCCAACTCTCTGATTAGGTCATATGCCTCTTTAGTGGAAGGAGTCTGAACTTTGAACTTTGATATGGGCTCTCTATTGGTCTTTGGGGATGGGGGGGGGAACTGGGGCAGCAGCACTCTCATGGCTACTGCCAGAGGCCGTCCTTGGCCTCTATTTTCCCACAACCGTCCACCCCTCTTGAGGGGGGTCGAGTTCCATTCCCCCCTCTGGGGGGAGCAGGAGAAGCAGCAGAGGCCATGAAAACAACTAGTCATGGATATCACAGATTTCACTAGGTATATATCACTTGCACTGTTTGTCAATTTCGTTTAATAAAATATAGGGGCCTTGTGGCTGGATCACTTCACTTAATTGGAACACTACAACACTTTATCACTAAAACAGTCTTCTATCTTTCTTCAAAACTCTCGTGGGAGAGGGGAGTGCAAACAGAATTATGCTCAGCACCACGTGTGTTTTTTTATTTCTCTTCCCAGCTCTCTAAAGAGAGGGAAATGCAAACAGAATAAATGCAAGGTTGAAATTTGAACACTTTCTATAGAATTATGGAACACACAGTAATGTGTGTTCAACTAACTAAAACAACACAACCCCCCCCCCCCCAAAAAAAAGGCAATCTTGCTGTATCTCTCTTTGGCTCTCGTGAGAGAGGAAGAAAAGAAAACAGAGATACTTATTTTCGTTTTTTTCCTTGTAGAAACTTCCACCTCAGATCAGGGATGGAGTGGAGGAGGAGAAATTCACTTCACTGGTAGGAAGAGGCTTCAACTACCTATCACAAAAGAGATAAAAACAAATTAGAAACCTGAACACTTTCTATTTCCCTTTTTCTTCCCAACTCTTATAAAAGAGAGAGAAGAGCAGGCAGAAATATTTGGGATATATGACACACACAGTCACTTGTTTTCACTAAAACTAAAACAGGAACACAAAACAAAATAAAAACAATCTTTGCTTCTTTTTCTTGCTCTCGTGAGAGAGGAGGAAAAGAGGACATAGAAACTTAGGCAGGTCCTATCACTACT
>JAXCGZ010006456.1:27500-40668 GCA_037179515.1 Halocaridina rubra
CTCTCCATTCAGCATAACATTCAATCCAGCACCATCCTCATTTCTTGTACACCTTATAACCTTACTCTTTCCCACATTCACTAACAACTTCCTTCTCTCACACACCATTCCAAATTCTGACACTAAATGACACAGCTTTTCCTCTGAATCTGCCACCATCACAGTATCATCCGGAAGAAGCAACTGATTCAGCTCCCACTCATTATCACCCTCATCTATAATTCTCATCCCTCGACCACGAACTCGCTCATTCACCTCTCTTACAACTCCATCAATATACAAATTGAACAGCCATGGTGACATCACACATCCCTGTCTCAGTCCCACACTTATTGGAAACCACTCACTCACTTCATTCCCTACCCTAATACAAGCTCTACTGCCCTCATACAAACTCTTCACTGCATGCAACAGTTTACCATCAGTTCCATATAACCTCAAAACATTCCACATAGCTTCTCTATCATACGCTTTCTCAAAATCCAAAAATGCAAAATACACATCCTTAGCCTTTGCTAAAGCAAAATTTATTTAACATTTAAATTCGACATCTACGCCTTTCTACTCCTCGCTATAGGGGGCAAAAACATATCCTCCATTCTTTCCTGAGAATCCCCCTCCTTTGTATTTTATTTGCTTTGACTCGGCCATCCCCCAAGGGACCTTAGGGGAATGACTGGGGTGAATTGACCTCTGTTGAACGCGTGTGCGTTGACTCTGCCAACCCCCCCAAAATTATGGGAATAGGCATCTTTAAAAATTAACTTCAAATAATACCACATATTAGCTAGAAATAACTAGAATTGGCACTTTCTAGAAGTTACTGGGGGTGAATTAGCTACTAGTGAATTTGTGCGTTTTGACTCCGCCACCACATAATTACTTGGGAGACAGCATTATAAAAATGAACGCCAAACAATCGTCATTTTTTGAGATATAAATAGCTAGAATTGGCGCATATTAGAGGGTATGAGAGGTATATTAGCTTCTGTTGAATGTGTGTCCTCTGACTCCGCCAGATACTTGAATAAATGGGAAACGGTATTATAGATAGTAACGCCAAGATTTGGCTAGAAATAGGTCAATTTGGCTAATTTTGGCGTTAGCAACGCTGCTGTGTTCAAGGCAGCCGATGCACAGAGAGAGAGGAGATATTTACAAGAGCTGGGGTCGTTATACCGCCCGTACCGAGTGAAGTTGTGTATTTATTCCTATGAAAACACTCTACAAGGTAATTAATTGCAATCTGTATTGAGACTTGCAGAGACGCGTGAGTGCTTTTGAAAGTAAGAATTATATTTTCTGTCATGATTTATTATATTCCAAACCCTTGTGAATATGTATATTTATACCTATGAAAATAATTTACAAGGTAATTACCAGCTTAAATTACACCTGCAGAGACGTGTGATTCAAGTAATTGTTTTTTAATTCATTTTATTTTTGCTTAGCCACTCACCGTGTGAATTTGTGGAGTTATACCTATGAAAACACATTACAAGTTAATTAAATACCATTCTGAAGAGACGTGTTAGTGCTTTTGAAATTCCAAGATTTTTTTTCTCCAACTATTTTCCCTACCCGTGTGAATTTGTGTATATATTCCTATGAATATGATTTACAAGGTAATTAATTACTAGTTAAAATTACACCTTTAGAGACGCGTGAGTGTCTGTGGAATTAAAAAAAAAGATGTTATTTATATTAGATTTATCATTATTTTCCAAACCCCCTTTTTTATGAATGGAAAAATAGTCTTGAAATTGATTAGTAATTGCATATTTGTTACGGATAATAATTCATGGTTAATTACATAACTAATTGTAAGTAATGTATTCATACATATTCATACATACGCATGACCTCATTCCTCCATGTAAATGGGGTGGCCAAGCCAAGAAACACGCATTCACCACCATCCACGCATACCTCAACCACTATTCTTAGCTCCTTTTTAAGTAATTTATAAATTCTTAAATTGCTTGAAAATAAGCCGTCAATTTGCATATTAACATGGCCAGTGTTTGCTTATTTTTGTATTTCGACTTGCTTATGTGATAATATTTGCCAACAGTAGACAAGTTGGAATTTTAACCTAACCTTAAAGAAAGGATACTCAGTAATAATTAGGAGCTTATAATATGAAAAAATTTATTATACTCTGAAATGATTCGGTTAGGCTTGGTTTCCGGCCAAATCTATACATTAGAGCCCCATAATCCCCCCCACACCCCCATTATAGATGGAGGAGGAAAGCTAATTTTCACAAAACTTAGCAATTTCCAAAGGAAATGAATGTCAGAACCATTAAATTCCCCCCCTAAAAAAATCAGAGAACCAATATGTCAGTAAACATATATCAAACATAGTGGTTGATTCGTGTTAGAGCCCACAGCGGGGCGATAGGTAGGACATCTAGTTTTTATTCCCCAGCTTCAGTCCATTTGTATCTAACCCCCAAATGAGGACAACTAATAACTTAAAACTTGAAAAAAAGTTTAATCCTGACTTGCCTTCCAGCTTTTTCTTTTTACTAGTACTAAAAACCAAGCTCAAGTGATGAGATACATGCTAACCAAAGTTAATATGAAATAACCTATTGATGCATAGCTCACACCCATGGACGCCCCCATGTGCAGGCTAGAAGTTGTCACATGGCTTTGTTATAAAATCCAAGCCCAAAAATTGGTGGGGAAGCTTGCATTATTTACCTGCCCCCACACCATAGGTTTTAAATACCAAGCCCAAATATTGGCGGGGAAACCTGCATTGTTTAGCTGCCCCCACACCATAGGTTATGAAGTGTTTCCCCTTCTTTGAAAGCCTATTGGTGGAGGCATGACCAAGTGCCATGCCCGCCACCTCTTTGTATGTGTTTGAATGACCCGAGGTGTTATAAAGGGTCAAATAGCATGCGCGGGCAGGCAGAGTAGGAAAGGCACCCATACAGATATCATTGCATTCAGGGGACGGGGGCATTGAGGCCTAGAGGAACTCTCTAGCCTCTAAATAAATTCAGTGTTAAGTATCTTCGCATATGTATGATCACCTTGCAGGTTTGATCCCGGGCCTGGAGTGTAGAAGAATAGAACCTATAAACATATCTACACGACAGTGGTGGCAGCGAAAGTATTACTCTAACACAATAGTGGGGTACAACTACAAAATACGACAGTGGTATACCGCAGGCACAACTACTAAATACGACACTTTAACTCTTCCAGACTTACCTTACATAGTGCTTTAAGCCTCCTTAAGTCCACATATAGCTGCTGTTGATACATTTTAAAAATACTAAAGTGCTTAATTTGGCAGCATTTATAGAAATTTTATTGGCATTGCTTGAACTAATAAAATAGGTAACTTTAATTTGCCAGATTAGATCTCCTGATAGCTTCTTATTATGTTTTATTCATATTAATCTATATATATACAAAAGCCATAATCCCCGTGATAAGGAGGATGTCTAAGTCAAACCAAAACCCTTGAATCTCTGTTGGCGGAAAATACAGAGGAGAGGATTCGTAGCATCCTCACTTTGTCTCGTTCAATTGACTTTAATGACACTCAGAAGAGCACGGAGGAGGTATTCTTACCCTTCCAGAGGGAATTGGGAATATCACCCCCTTTTCATATATTCCCCCTGCTTAGAACCAAGGTTGTGCTTTGACTTGGCTACCCTACTTACAAGGGGACTGCAATCATAATAGAATGTTTTACTAAGGAATAAATAGTATCATATCTCTTAATCTTAAGTTCTTTCACTATTCCCAGTCCCACGTTTATATAGGGTTGGTGTTCCTGTATAGGCTCCTCTACCATACTGGGTTTTTCGTCTGATCTGTCAGCCTTTTTCTTCCGTAAATCTTCATTTGCACAATCCATCCAACTTCCTTTGTCCTCTCAATTCATCCACCTTCGTTTGGCCTTTCTCCTCAGATTCCATCCCCATCAACCTTTGGCCCGCATAGTCTTCATCCCATTTCTTCTGTAAACCCTCGTTCGTGTAATGCATCTACCTTCGCTTTGGCCCTTCCCCTCAATTTCCGTCCCTTCATCCTTTTTGCCTGCGTAGTCTTTGTCTCTTTTCTTCTATAAACTCTTGCTCATGCAATCCATCCACACCTTTTGCTTTGCCCTTTCTCCTCAACTTCCATCCCCATCACCCTTTTTCCTGCAGAGTTTTCATCTCTTTTCTTCTGTAAAACCTTGCTTACACAATCCATTAACCTTTTGCATGCATAGTCTTCGTGTCTTTCCTCCCGTAAATCATCGTTCACACAATCCATTCACACCTTTGCTATGGACTTCCTCTTTTCATCCTACCCTCAACTTCCATCCTCATATCCTTCATGTCCAGTTAGTAATCTCTTCCCATTACATGTCCAAACCACTACAGTCTCATGTCTTGTACTTTCTTTGAAAATTGTATTAGCTTTGTTGTTCCTTTTACCTCATGTTGTTGTTCTATATCTTAATCTTAAGTTGTTCTTCTAATCTTAATCTTGAGTTATATCAGGACACTACAAGCTTTCATATTCGTGTTTATCTTTTCATACTGTTTCGGAGATGTGTTATCTTATCGTATCATATTTGTTTAATATATTTGGAATATTGCCTCGTTTACAGTGATGTTATTGATTTTAACATTCTTTTAAGTAATTTGTATGTTGGAAGTTTTAAATCTTTTCCCCATCTATGTGGGGTCTGTGTTTCTGACAGCTCTCCTCCACTAAGCACGGTCATATACAACATCTTCTGAGATCCAGCCTTAATCCTCCAACTCCAACATTTCTGCATATAACCCCATTCAAATGGGGATTATTAGGGATATATAAAATTGCAAAGCATTTAGGAGCCGCGGTAGCTCAAAGGTCGAGTGCTCAATTTGGGGAGCGACTACTGTGGGTTCAGTCCCGTCACTGGGCGTTTGGGCATCCAGCTTTAATCCCCAAGCTCCAACATGTGTGTGTCCTCCCCAGTTCCATTGGGGACTAACTGTGACATATAAAAAGGTTCATACTCTTGATACGATCGTAAAAGGCTTTCTACCAACTATTCAGTTTTGATACACCCAATGGCCAGTATAACATAATTTGATAAGTACTCGTTGATATCAGAGGGCATCTGTAATTATACCATGTAGTCGGTTGGCCCATGGCTCCAGCCACCTGTTATGATACAAAAGCTGAAAGTCTTTTAGAGTTAAGTAGGACTCTCCTTGCCAACTCGATGTTAAGTCTTCCATCAGTTACGGACCCTTTTCTATGCCTACATCTACGCAGAATATTTTTTCATATTCATTATATTTCTCTTATTATCCCTTCACATCTGACAAGTCACAACACTCACTATCTGTGTTTCTCTGTGCTTCATACTTCTTTGTGCCCAGGCTCGATGAGGGCAATATTCTTTGCCCTTCCTGGTGTCACACTCTTAAAAAAAGATATATGTTTTGTATTATTCCTCTGTGTGCAACTGTACCTGGTTGATTTGCAATCAGAGGAACACGAACATCTTGTAAAGGTAAGTAACCCCCAGAAGCCCATATAAATTTGAATAACCCATAAATTCTTAGGTCAGGTTAGGTTAGCGTAGTTTAGTTGACATGCCTTGTTAATATGAATTACCCTAAGAGAACCTCTAGTTTCTCTTTTACATAAGGCCCAAACATTCTTACAATGATTTGCACTACTGTGATATGCAGATTTTTTTGTTGTTCTAGCTGCATAATGGGTATGTTTGCAGGATTTGATGCTAATTCTCTTGAAGGTTGATAATACATAATTGTATAACAACTTAGAGGACCACGGTAGCTCATTGGTTATATCTTTAACTCTGGAAGTGAAAGACCCTTATTTGATCCCACTCCTTGGCATTAGGGATGACATCCAGCCCTAATCCCCCCCCCCCCCTGGTGATCCGTAAAAGCTACCCTGAATATGCCACCTCACGAAATTACTACCCCACGAAATTTTCTCCTCATAAATTTCCACCACCCGAAAATTCCACCAATTGACCAATACATTTCAATTTTATGTTGTTTCCTTTAAGTTAGTTTCATTGTTAGATTTTTGGGGTGGATTTTACTGTGATGGAACTTACCTGGAACCCATTCCCCAGCACCAACCTGTGTCCACCATCATAGTGTGGATTACTAATGACACTCAGTTTGGCATACAGTTGTACTCATTAACTCTAGTTTATGAATAGCATTTTAATTGTATGGAGTTATCTGCACAGTTTGTAGAATTAATTGTTTATGCAGACTATCATGTACACAATCAGTGTAATGAATGCTATATGTACAACATTATCTGGGTACTCGTGAAATGATTATGTGTACAGTATCATCTGCACACTTTGGAATAAATAATATACTATTATTATTTGTATTATTATTATTATTATTGTAATAATAATAAAAAAAAATAGTAATACTAATAATAATAATATTAATATGATCATAATTGTGGCCACTGTAGCTGTATGGTAGTATGATGACTTTGATCTGTCAGGTCCTGGGTTCGATACCTGTCACAGTCTAAGGTTAGAATGGGCTTTCACTCAGGGTAACTGTTGCACTACCAAAACCATAGTTCGTCAAAATAAGGTACTGTCCTAGCACTTAATAGCAAAGGGAGTCCATGACATTAAGCTGGATCAGTCTTATTTGTATGTGCTTTGGAATGACTGCAACCTTCTGTTTTCTTGCAGACAAAATGTGGGAATTGGAAGATTTCACTCAGATCCGCCGTTGGTATGCGCTTCATTTGCTGCTGTGTGTCACATTCTTCATCTCTGGACTGATAATTAATGTCATCCAGTTTCTGTTGTACATCACACTGCGGCCCTTCAACAAGCGTCTTTACAGACAGATTAATTACTACCTCATGTACTCCACCATGTCACGTAAGTACGGAAATGTTCATGTGCTCCATCATGTCACGTAAGTACAGAAAAGTTTGTGTCGTTATTGTTGCTATTTAACCCTTTCTCTGCGAGAGTTAAACAACAACCGTAATGACACGAACATTTTGATGGTGGGGTGTTGGGAAAGGCATCCAGCCTAAATGCCCCAGCTTCACTTTGTGTCCTTCCCCATAATGGGGAGTAACATTGACACATAAAACAGAAAATTTTGCAAGTTTGTTTTTTGGGGGCTTCAAATAAAGTGGTTGCTGTGCCAAAGTGGTAGAGCTCGCAAGAGGTCAAGGGTTCTCGGCCTGCCACAATCTGAGGTTAGAAAGGGTATTCTCTCAGGGTAACGATTGCACCTGCCAAAACCAAAGTTTTTTGCAAGAAGGTACCATCCTAGCCCTTTAGTAGAAAAGGGAGTCCATGACTCAAAACCGATCACCACCTCAAAATCTGCACCCCATATCTAGTGTTGTGATAGCTCTCTCTCTCTCTCTTTCCAGAAATCCTCTTTTTGGCTGAATGGTGGTCGCAGAGCGACATCAGGGTTTACACGTCTGATGAAAGTTTTAACAGTTGGGGAACGGAACACGCCTTGATCATAATGAACCACACTTACGAAGTTGATTGGCTCATGGGGTGGATTGTCGCTGATCGCTCACAGACTCTAGGGGTAAGACTGTATGATTGGTTTTGTAGACTTTGTTTATGAGTTGATTAGCAGCAATAGTTAGTGTTATTTGTGTAATTTTATATCTACATAGTAGTAATTTTTCAATACTTATTCACACGCCGTTACACACACACACACGCACTCACTCACTCACACAATGCACACACACTCACTCACTTGCATAATGCACACACACACACACACACATGAAATTCAATACCTCAAAATGTAAGGTAATGAGAATGGGTACAAGTGCAAGAAGGCCCAAGCTTGACTACTCGGTGGCTGGAGTACAACTTCAAGAGACAGAAAATGAGAGAGATCTAGGAGTAAACATACTGGCAGATTTGTCTCCAGAAATACATATAAATGGCGTAGTAAGGGCAGCATATGCATTCTTATCAAATGTAAGGGTAGCCTTCAGGCACATGGACAAGGAAATGTTCAGAAATATTTATGTAACCTATGTGAGGCCAAAACTCGAATATGCAGCCCCCTTTTGGAATCCGCACTTGAAAAAGCACATAGCTAAGCTTGAAAAAGTTCAAAGACATGCCACGAAACTGGTGCCAGAAATACGCAATCTCGGTTATGATGAGAGGCTGAGGGAATTAGACTTGCCATCACTCGAAGCTAGAAGAGTAAGGGGGGATATGGTGACAGTCTTTAAATTCCTTCATGGTTATGATAGAGTGGATAGGGATCAATATTTCGATATGGCTGGCTCTAGAACTAGAGGTCATAGTTTGAAGCTTCGTAAGAAAAGTTCTTTGCAGGATGTAAGGAAATACTTTTTCAGTGTAAGAGTAGTTGATAATTGGAATTCGCTAAGCGAGGAGGTAGTTAATGCTATCTCAATCCATAGTTTTAAGGACAGGTACGATAAGTATCACTAAGTCTAAAATGGAACCGATCAGGAGACGGGAAGATACGAGCTTTGGGCTCTTTCCCGTAAACACAATTAGGTAATCACAATTAGGTAATCACACAGTCACTTATTTTGAATATCTAGAAGTGGTATTGTTATCAGCTAAATATTTGTCATTACACTTATATTTCATAAGAGTTTTTAACTGTATAGTTTTTTATTTTATTTTTATTACGTTTTATTATAAATTATTATATTCATATGTCTTTCTCTGTTTAATCATTGTAGTATATTTTTACATTTTATGCCTCGAGTTTCTTTGAACATTAACAATGGTTATTTATGGTTGAGTTGACGTCTGTATCAAGGTATTAGAAGAACTGCTCCCTGGATAATCGCCCCCAGAAATTGTCCACCAACAATTGCCTCATTGAATCCACAATTAGGAGAATAGTTCATAAGATAAGAGTTAGGTTAGGTAAGAATTTTCTCATAAGCGATTTAATTTTAGAAATATAAATTGGAATAGGAGCTAATATCCAGGACAGTTGTCCAATGGGGCAGTTCTCTAGGGGATACTTTTCCTGAGGAAGGGATGCAAGAATACCTCCTCCGTATTCCCGTGTGTCGTAAAAGACTACTAAACAGGGCAAAGCGAGGGGACTGAGATTCCCCTCTCCTGTATTTTCTTTCTGAAAAGAGTCATTGTATTTTGTTGACTCAGCCAAGTCCCATATAAGGGGAATATGGCTACTATATATAGATAGATAAATAGATTGTTGTCCTAGAAGCCTGTCTCCACATTGCCATTTTGGAAACAGTGCCGTTTTGGGAATAGTGCCGTATTGTGCTATAGAATAACAAAGAAGTTCTTGAAGCAATAGTTTCATTCTTTAACATCATAAGCCCACACATTTATTCAGAAGACTAACAAACTTCAGAGAGTACACCAGAACGTTTTTGTAAACAAAAGAATAGAAACCAAGATGTTCACCTCGTGTATCGAGAAGTTTGTCAACCTGTAACAGTTATGGTGAAATTAACAGTGGAATAATGTCAGTACAGTATTTGAATGCAGAGTTGTGTCTAACTTTTTTTTTTTTTACCTTCTCTTTTTCCTTATTCTCTCACCAAGTTGCATCCCCTGTATTGGTAATGATAATAATAAAGATAATAATTTCAGTAATAATAACAATAATGATGATGACAATAATTATAACAATTATAATAACAACAATGATAATAACAGTAGTAACCAGACTGTTTCATTATTTAAGCAGTAGAATTAAATTTTTTTTTTCATATTAATAATGCCATTCTCCAAGTATTGAGGCTAAAATGTATAGTAATAATGATAGTAATAATATGGAAGCTCCCCTACATACGAACAACCAAGTTAAGAACTTTCACAGATACGATCAAAAACCTACCCATGATCCACCCATATATTAATGCATGTATACTGTACTGTATTATTACTTTATTATCATTGCATTATGATTCATTAATACTGCATACTGGGGTACTTAATGTTTTATGTAGTATTTAAGTTTTTTTTCTTTTTTACCTAAACACAACTTACGGAAGATTTCACTTGCGAACAGACTTCTTGAACCTAACTTGTTCGTAAGTTGGGGTGTGTCATATAATAATAATAATAATCATAGTAATAAGATAGTTTCATTATTTAGGAGTGTAGTATAGATTAGTTATATGATAAAGTCCAAAGGTCACTAGATAACGTGTACTTACCAATCTTTTGATCTTACATACTGTGACCAGGCATTTATGTATTGATTTATTATTTATAATGACTGATTTATTCTGTCATGACTTGACTGCGGTTACCGTGGCAGAGCGGTAACGCTCGCAACTCTGAATCGTCAAGTTGAGGGTTTGCTGCCTGCCGTGGTCCAAAGTTTGAAAGAGTATTCACTCAAAGTAACTGTTGCACCTGACAAAACCAAAGTCCTTCTTGAGAAAGCACATGCCTAGCCCTTCAGTAGAAAAGGGAGTGGCAAAGCGGTAATGCTTATGACTCTGCTTCGTCAGGTCAAGGGTTCGTGGCCCGCTGCGGACCGAGGCTAGAAAGGGCATTCACTCAGGGTAACGATCACGCCTGCCAAACCTTTGCCAGAAGGCACCATCGTATCCCTTAGTACAGCGTTTCTCAACCAGTGCGCCCTGAAAGGTAGCCAGGTGTGCCCCAAGTTAATGAAAAAGTAATTTATTATTTTTTTATATAAAAAATCTGTATATTAAAAAAACTACGGATAGGCACGTGGCTCCCACGTCTGAGTCAATCCTTTGTCGTTTTATGTTTTAAACTGGATGCTCATTTCCTTTATCTTTAAAAAGGATTGCATAATTCTTTCCCTTTTCACTTCTTCAAGGGATATAAATTCGTCATTATCTCTCCCTCTCCATCATTATCTCTCTCTTGCTCGTGAATGATTGATATAAAATCTTAGAACAACCCGTCCTAAAGCATGTGAGAAGCGGCTATAATGACATTTGAGTACAGGAATCGGCGGTAATCCTATGACCTAAGTACCGCGAGGGACATCTTGAAAATCGAACATAAAGAGATTCCTATTCACCAATTTTGGATTTCCATCAAAGAAAATCCTTCAATAGCTCATAAAGCACTGAATATTTTATTGCAGTTCTCCTCATCATACCTCTGTGAATTAGAATTTTCAGCATTTACCAACATTAAATGTAAAAACATAGATCAAATATTAGATGTATTGATGAGGAAATGAGACATGCTTATCACATATAAGGCCTAATATAAAAAATTGCCAAAGCACATCAAGCACAGGTCTCACACAAGCATACTTGATAAAATATATTGTAATGTCTTAAAAGTACATGCTTATTTCAAGAGCCTTTTTTATAATTTTACTACTTTGCAATTTTATGGATAATTTTATCTTATTGATATATTCAAGTGCGCCTCAGAGTTTTAATTACTCTACAAGTGCGCCCTGATTTAAATAAGGTTGAGAAACTCTGCCTTAGTAGAAAAGGGAGTCTGTGAGGTAAAACCGATCACAATTGCGTGGCTTTACAATGGAATAATTCTGAATTATCATCTTTTTTTTTTTATAAGACATACAGTTTAAATTACTTTCTCTTTAAGATAACTGATAAATCAGTATAAGAGATATTTGGTTAATTACACTGGTATTGTAAATAAAATATAAGTCATTGTATGTGAGTTTTGTATATTATTTCTGATTTATTATTATACTGATTTGTGCAGATAGTATTAAAATGAGTTATTAGGGCTTATTAGCTTCTGGTGAATGTGTGTGCTTTGACTCGGCCACCTTCCTTGTAAGGGAGAGTGCATCTATTTTATGTTTGTATGTGAATATATATGTATGTAGATGTGCTCCATGATGTGAAAAAAATGTTGGAATGGTGTATTTCAGGCACTGAGGCTTATTTAAGTGCAAAACTATGCATCTCTTCATTCCTGCAACTGTTCTCTCAGCCTGTCTTATTCCTATTGCGTATTCTCTTATTTCTGCCTTGTCCTTGAACTCCTACTTTTTCATCGTCTCCACCCTTCCTTGATGCCTGGGCCTGTTGAGGGCAATTTTCTTGCCTGGCCCGATGTCACACTCTTAAAAAAAAAAAGTAATAATTTAAAATTGATTAATCCTGTCTCAGCTAAGTTAATAATACTGAACATATCTCGCTATCTGTCTTAAGTCTAAAGTTCATCGGTGATAAACTCTACTCATGAAGTTTTACTTTTTGGCTGATAAATGTATTTGTGGCTTTAAAACTTGTTGTAATTAAGTATTTTGTGTATATCGAATATAAGTAGTAGATTATGTCCTCCATATTATTAATGTTTCTCCCTTACTCTTATTCTCTTTGTTAGTTATGCAGTGACCAGTTCTCAAATCCAGTCAATGTGATGCACCTACTGCATTTCTGTTCTAGGGTTCACACCTCTTAATTTGCTAATTAGATATATGGTAGTTTGGAATGATGTGGGGGTACAAGAATACCTTCCCTGTGTTTCCTTTCATGTCATAAAAGTCAAATAAATGGAGCTGAGCGAGGGGAATTGAATCTCCTCCTTTGTATTTTCCTCCCACAAAGTGTCAATTACTTCTTTAACTCAGCCACCCCCCTTATAAGGGGGATTAGTGCTTCCGTATACAGATAGGGAAAAGAGAATAATTTGCAATGATGCAATTAATTTTCTTTCTTATTCTTTGCATATTTTTTTGTTTGCAGTCCTCCAAAGTGTTCGTGAAGAATATGATGCGCTATGTACCCACGGTGGGTTGGGCTTGGAGCTTCTCGGATATCATCTTCCTCAAGCGAAACTGGCAGGAAGATCAAAGCATCATGGAGACGCAGATCAAGGAATTTTTTGATTATCCTTTTCCTGTCTGGGTAAGTTAAATTCAAGGGTCTTGAAGCCATAAACTTTTTTTTTTTAGACTATTTTTGACCTTGTGAACCTATGGAAATGTTTTTTAAGGGCATTAATGTTTTATAATTAATCTCCATTATGGGGGTGGGGTGGACACAGACAGAATGGAACTTGGGAATTAAAGGGGTGCTGGGATGTCCTTTCTAATGTATCTTATGAAATAAAAGGTTTAGCTTTTAACTCATCATTATATAACAAATGACAACGTAGATCCATGTTGGCATGAATTGTGCCACTGTTACTCTCC
>JAXCGZ010006457.1:0-22500 GCA_037179515.1 Halocaridina rubra
GCAAAGTTATGGAGAAACTACTAAGGAAACATAGCTCTCTTCACTTGGAATCCTTCAACGTTTTGTCAGTGAGGCAACATAGCTTCAGAGAAGGTAGGTCAACAGTAATAAACTTATTAGAATTTTATGATGAGGTAAGCCGAATCTTACAGGAAAGAGAGGGTTGGGCAGATTGCATATTCCTAGACTTTCAGAAAGCGTTTGACACTGTTCCACATGGGAGACTTATTAGGAAGCTGCAGGTAATGGCTAGAATAGGTGGAAATGTCTTGGAATGGATAAAAACTTACTTAGAAGGAAGGGAACAGAGGGTTAGAATAAGACACTCAGTGTCTGAATGGAGTAGAGTTAGCAGTGGAGTTTCACATTGTTCAGTTTTAGGGCCACTTTTGTTCCTTGTATATGTAAATGACCTACCAGAGGCTGTAAATTCATTCATGAATATGTTTGCAGATGATGCAAAGATTGTGAAGAAAGTAAAAAACGAGAACAATGGTAGAGAAGTTCAGGAAGATCTAAATAGTCCGCATGAGTTGTCAGAAAAGTGGCTAATAAAATTCAATACTTCAAAATGTAAGGTAATGAGAATGGGTACAAGTGCAAGAAGGCCCAAGCTTGACTACTCGGTGGCTGGAGTACAACTTCAAGAGACAGAAAATGAGGGAGATCTAGGAGTAAACATACTGGCAGATTTGTCTCCAGAAATACATATAAATGGCATAGTAAGGGCAGCATATGCATTCTTATCAAATGTAAGGGTAGCCTTCAGGCACATGGGCAGGGCAATGTTCAGAAATATTTATGTAACCTATGTGAGGCCAAAACTCGAATATGCAGCCTCCTTTTGGAATACGCACTTAAAAAAGCATATAACTAAGCTTGAAAAAGTTCAAAGACATGCCACGACACTGGTGCCAGAAATAAGTAATCTCAGTTATGATGAGAGGCTGAGGGAATTAGACTTACCATCACTCGAAGCTAGAAGATTGAGGGGGGATATGGTGACAGTCTTTAAATTCCTTCATGGTTATGATAGAGTGGATAGGGATCGATATTTTGATATGGCAGGCTATAGAACTAGAGGTCATAGTTTGAAGCTTCGTGAGAAAACTTCTTTGCAGGATGTAAGGAAATACTTTTTCAGTGTAAGAGTAGTTGATAACTGGAATTCGTTAAGTGAGGAGGTAGTTAATGCTATCTCAATCCATAGTTTTAAGGACAGGTATAATAAGTATCACTAAGTATAAAACGGAACTGATGAGGAGACGGGAAGATACGAGCTTTGGGCTCTTTCCCGTAAACACTGTTAGGTAAATACAGAATATGAGAGAGATCTATGTGTAAACATACTGGCAGATTTGTCTCCAGAAATACATATAAATGGCATAGTAAGGGCAGCATATGCCTACTTATCAAATGTAAGGGTAGCCTTCAGGCACATGGACAAGGAAATGTTCAGAAATAGTTATGTAAACTATGTGAGGCCAAAACTGGAATATGCAGCCCCCTTTTTGTATCCTCACTTGAAAAAGCATATAGCTAAGCTTGAAAAAGTTCAAAGACATGCCACAAAACTGCTGCCAGAAATATGTAATTCAGTTATGATGAGAGGTTGAGGGAATTAGACTTACCATCACTCGAAGCTAGAAGATTGAGGGGGGATATGGTGACAGTCTTTAAATTCCTTCATGGTTATGATAGAGTGGATAGGGATGGATATTTTGATATGGCTGGCTCTAGAACTAGAGGTCATAGTTTGAAGCTTCCTAAGAAAACTTCTTTGCATGATTTAAGGAAATACTTTTTCAGTGTAAAAGTAGTTGATAATTAGAATTTGCTACGTGAGGAGGTAGTTAATGCTATCTCAATCCATAGTTTTAAGGACAGGTTTAATAAGTATCACTAAGTATATAATGGAACTGATGAGGAGACGGGAAGATACGAGCTTTGGGCTCTTTCCCGTAAACACAATTAGGTAAATACAGAAGATGAGAGAGATCTAGGAGTAAACATACTGGCAGATTTGTCTCCAGAGATACATATAAATGGCATAGTAAGGGCAGCATATGCCTTCTTATCGAATGTAAGGGTAGCCTTCAGGCACATGGACAAGGAAATGTTCAGAAATATTTATGTAAACTATGTGAGGCCAAAACTGGAATATGCAGCCCCCTTTTGGAATCCTCACTTGAAAAAGCACCTAGCTAAGCTTGAAAAAGTTCAAAGACATGCCACGAAACTGCTGCCAGAAATATGTAATCTCAGTTATGATGAGAGGTTGAGGGAATTAGACTTACCATCACTCGAAGCTAGAAGATTGAGGGGGGATATGGTGACAGTCTTTAAATTCCTTCATGGTTATGATAGAGTGGATAGGGATCGATATTTTGATATGGCTGGCTCTAGAACTAGAGGTCATAGTTTGAAGCTTCCTAAGAAAACTTCTTTGCATGATTTAAGGAAATACTTTTTCAGTGTAAAAGTAGTTGATAATTAGAATTTGCTACGTGAGGAGGTAGTTAATGCTATCTCAATCCATAGTTTTAAGGACAGGTTTAATAAGTATCACTAAGTATATAATTGAACTGATGAGGAGACGTGAAGACACGAGCTTTGGGCTCTTTCCCGTAAACACAATTAGGTAAATACAGAAGATGAGAGAGATCTAGGAGTAAACATACTGGCAGATTTGTCTCCAGAGATACATATAAATGGCATAGTAAGGGCAGCATATGCCTTCTTATCGAATGTAAGGGTAGCCTTCAGGCACATGGACAAGGAAATGTTCAGAAATATTTATGTAAACTATGTGAGGCCAAAACTGGAATATGCAGCCCCCTTTTGGAATCCTCACTTGAAAAAGCACCTAGCTAAGCTTGAAAAAGTTCAAAGACATGCCACGAAACTGCTGCCAGAAATATGTAATCTCAGTTATGATGAGAGGTTGAGGGAATTAGACTTACCATTACTCGAAGCTAGAAGATTGAGGGGGGATATGGTGACAGTCTTTAAATTCCTTCATGGTTATGATAGAGTGGATAGGGATCGATGTTTTGATATGGCCGGCTCTAGAACTAGAGGTCATAGTTTGAAGCTTCATAAGAAAACTTCTTTGCAGGATGTAAGGAAATACTTTTTCAGTGTAAGAGTAGTTGATAATTGGAATTCGCTAAGCGAGGAGGTAGTTAATGCTATCTCAATCCATAGTTTTAAGGACAGGTATGGTAAGTATCACTAAGTATATAATGAACCGATCAGGAGACGGGAAGATACGAGCTTTGGGCTTTTTCCCGTAAACACAATTAGGTAATCACACATACTCATAATAATAATAATAATAATAATAATAATAATAATAATAATAATAAAGCGGATCTTGGACTTCCTTGATTTTTTCTTTTTGTTGCCACACTTTATTAGTGTTGTGAGTTGTAACATTAGCTATTACTGTATTAAAATACACCATATTGGTAATTAAGATTTGTAAATATGTTCTTATTCTGATAGTATGCAGAATTCAGATTATCTTGATTCTTTTGCAAGATGTTTCGACTTTTGCAAAATGTTAGAACTGTAGCTTTTGGCCATTAATAGGGTGAAAATTCAGAAAGAGGTGCTTGAAGAGAGGATTTTTTCTTTTGTCTTAATATCCCAACAACAGCCAGAGTTTCTCCCCTGTGTTGGCTCTTTATCAGCCAGGACAGTGCTGGATTTAGACTTGGTGAGGCCCTAAGTTACATTTAATGTTTGAAAATACATTTGCCTTTTTATTATTCAATAGCAAAGTGAGCAATGCAAATTATTTTCAAATAAGTGACTTGCTGATTACATATTAATACTGTGGTTTGTTTAATCTCTATCATATACTATAATATAGCTTTCCTGGAAACAATACTGGTACTTGAATGTTATTTTTTTAAATAGTTAAATTTCAAGTTTTATTGAAACGGGAATATCTAGGAAGGAATATATATATATATATAATATATATATATATATATATATATATATATATATATATATATATATATATATATATATATATATATATATATATATATATATATATATATATATATATATATATATATATATATATATATATATATATATATATATATATATATATATATATATATATATATAATTTTTTTAAGCAAAAATTAATAATATTATAAGTTACCATTGATCAGGGCTTGTTGGGATCAATTATATATTTGATAGGATGAATGCTAGATACGTGGGTATAACTAGAAAAGTTTAAGCCCATATTTATTAAAGAATCTCAAGACTTCTGCTCTTGGTCTCATAATCCCATCCCATATAAAAGAAATACGAATTCCTGATAAGAGAAATATTTCAGATTTTGCAGAAGAAGACAACGGAATCAAGTACAGATTACTTTGATTCCTCCTCAAAATTCGTCTCTGTGATATATTAAGCTGCAGAAGAACTGGAAAGCTTTTGGAATAAATTAATATTAGATGAGGACCCTTGGTCAATTTTCCACTTAGGTCATGACCGAAAATTTCGTAGCAACAGCGTTTCTTTTGTTCTAAGAAAATATTGTGTCATAGATGTTCATGGAAGGCCTAACCATCCACGATTTAAGCTGACATTAAAAAGTAGTATGAGAAGGGCATCAAGAATGGCAAACAATAGGTACATTGATGATGATGCTGATCTTGTACATTCACTGGGTTGAGTGAAAGCGGGAAAATCAAATTTAAATTACTTTAGTGATTAACAAGAGGTCTAGAGACCTTGATTCTCTGGTAAACTATTCCGACCTTGTTTGGCCCTGACTCTTCCACCTTGCACTCTTAAGTTCAGATTAAGAAGATGAATAATCCAAACGCTGAATCTATGGGCAAAAATAGTAAGAATCGAAAAAAATCGTCAAAACTACAAATTTCATATGTTTAGATATAGTTTAACAGTTTTTGTAGGGTCCCTGTAGGATAATTCATGAGCTGTTTAGAGTGACTCTTCTTGGCGGTTTTGGAGATATTGTTTCAAAAATTTCCCTCATAGGGTCCAATGTTGAAGAGAGAGAGAGAGAAAAAAAAAGCCAAAAAAGAAAACTCCGCGCCCGGTAATTCCACACCCTGATATGAAATATGGTGACAGTTCGTGGAGCGGTCTTTGCCCGATGTGTGACATGCTGGACTTACAGACGACGATGGACGGCATTAGTACTACATTACCTCAAGTAATCTGATAGCTTTACCTGAGGTAAATATGAATATAAGATCCAATCTGAACTTCTTGAGACCTCATATAGATTGTATGGCTCTAAAATTTAGCTTGTTTAGCTTACACCTAAATCCGACAATGACCCAGGATCAGGTAGCTCATAGAAAAAAAAATACTGATCTAAGAGCACTAGCAGTGAATTCACAGGGATGATCTGTTTTATAACCTGTACAGGTATAAGGGATAGAATCTTTGAGTAAATAGAAAATTGAGAATGTTATGATAGTTCTACCTCATATGTTTCCCAATTAAGTGACATATCTTCTTTCTCTTCTACACACTTCCATTTGACCACTCCTAATAGAAGGTGTGCCATAACAAGTGAAAACGTAATAAACACTACACACATGGGACAGATGAAAACTGTTGTTTCTTTAAGACTAATTAAAGAGAGGAATTGTGAATGAAAGATTACAGTGTATATATGGAAATAGAGTGACATATGGTGAGCTGCTGTATACTTTACTTTAAAAATTCTCAGCTCCTCTCAAAAGTCATACTGTATTCTCCCATCATTAGAAAATTTAGTAAATGCACTTTCACACACCTAATGAGTGAAGTAAAAATGCAAAGTACTGAAAAAAGTATTAGAAACGACTAAAAATAATAATTTCAAATGTCAACTCACTTATTAGCAGAGGGCAAAAGTAATCCAAACAAACCTAAACTAATATTTTCATAATTTTCATGAGTTTTTTTTAATTTTTTAAAGAGAGGTGTGAAAGTAATAATTTTAGGAAAATTTAATAAATACTGCAATCTGGATACCTGGCATCTGTTTTAGGGGCAACAGGATTACCGAATTTTAATGTCTGTCAAAGAGTGAGAAAGGCCAATCAATCTTAAATCCCTACCTCCAACTTGTCCGTGTCCACTTTTAATGGGAATTTATAGTGACACATGAAACGGCAACAAAGTATCTGCCAAAGAGAGCCAGAAGGATAAGGATAAGCATACATATGAAGTCACATTATCATTCTTACTGATTTTGGCTTTTTAAGTGGTGAAGTCATTGTTCAATATGTTGGATGGCAGATAGCTAGGAAAAAGGCACCTAATAGCAAATACGCTGTGCAACTTATTATCATGTGGCCTGATTCTACTGGTTATGACAAAGCTTACGTTTATTATAGCATTTAGATATCTTTATGAGTTTTGATTTGTTGACTGAAAAATTTTCATTATTTTGAATGCACCCAACAGCTTATATAGGCTTGGAGCCCAGCAGATTGAAGGAAGAGCATACTATGTTCTTCAGGGCTAAAAGTAGAGTCTCTAGTTTATATATTATTACAGGTATTAGCTTGTCTAACGGACTGTGAGCATAACAGTGCATTTCTGGATCCCCCTTTCTGTCTAGGATATCATTGAGAATGAGGAAGCTGATCGGTTTGCTAAGGAGACTTTGTCCTTTCTTTCTGTTTCCAGTTTCAGCTTACCAGTGTTTGATATGTTATTTGTTTTAAAATGTGGACTGTTTACGTATTTGTCTTTTAAACGGTATGCTGATTTGCATTAAATGATCAGGAGTAATAGAAAATTTGAATGCATAGATAATTGTGGGTTGAGTTCCATAATCATGGAGCACTTGTCTTGGGCATTGATGTTTGTGTCCTCATGTACATCATTGACACACGAGGATTTCAGTTATATGCACTCTGTTGTTCAACAGACAGTGAAGCACTTATTCTTGATTGTCATCATGAATAAGGAATCTGGAGTTCTCTTCTGCTTATCTTGCTTTCCATGGAGAGCCATTAATTCTCCCTCTTGCTGCAGTTGAAGATTGTTTCTGCTGTATTGAATATTGTTTTATCTTCAAGGAGGGTTTTAGATTTGTAGTACTTTTCAAGTTTTTTTTCTTCTATAGATAATGTTTTAGAAGCATTTCTTCAGTTAATATATAACTTTTTTAGAGCAATTTTGCCGGGACCTGTGAGCTTATCAGGCCTTCATGCCTCCCTTTGTTCCGGTTTCCTCTTACTCATTTTGGGATACTACCTCCAAAGTAATTGAAAAAATGGTTTGTACTGAAGTTTTTAGAAGTCCCTGACATTCTCCTGCCCAGCGTTGGAGGTTATCCCATAAATACATCACACAAAGTACAAAATGGAACCGATCAGTAGACGGGAAGTTTAGAGCTTGGGGCTCTTTCTAGTAAGCACAATTTGGTAATTTCAATCAAGTAATAATTAACACCTGGATATAATTCTTGGAGCCTTATCAACTTATTAGTCTAAGTATGTTTTCTCGATGTGTAATATCGAATAGTTAGGACTATTTTCTGTGTTATCATTCACAATTTCGTTTATAATTTGGATTTACTCAAATAAATGAGCTATATCTCTATCTATCTATCTATCTGTCTGTCTATCTATCTATCTATCTATCTATCTATCTATCTATCTCTCTCTCTCTCTCTCTCTCTCTCTCTCTCTCTCTCTCTCTCTCTCTCTCTCTCTCTCTCTCTATATATATATATATATATATATATATATATATATATATATATATATATATATATATATATATATATATATATATATATATATATATATATATATATATATATATATATATAGATAGATAGATAGATAGATAAGTATGTGTAACTTCTTCAAGTATGCCTCACCGAGTGGCACACTTTCAAGAAATAACTGAATATCCGCTCGAAGTGATGTAATAAGACATTGTTGCGTCATTGAGAGAAAGGGAGAGGGAGAAAAAAAAAACAAGATTAGGAGTAAAAGAGAGAGGAAGGAAAGGAGAAATCACTTGGAAATGATGAAGTAACTTTCGCTGATGGGTGTGTGTATGTGTGTGCATCGTGTACGCACCTACACGATTCATGCGTGCGTCTCGTTCCTTGTTGATGTTGTTGCTTTCGTTTTTCCATCTCGAGACCCGTTAACGTTTAGTAGTTCAGTGGGTCTTCCACAGTCAGTAGGAGACGGTGTATTACTGCTGCTACGCAAGAGACTTCCTGCTAAGGACTGAGAGAGAGAGAGAGAGAAAGGGCAAATTGAAAAAAAAAAAAATAGTAGTTACTGCTCATTCTTTAAAGTTTGATATTATTTATGCTTGAAAGTCATTGTATATACTCTTGACTTAGATCTATTTTATTTTTGTTATTTTTATTCACTCGTACTTTATCCAGTATAATAGTTGCTCGTATTTTTGTAGCCACATTAAATTACATAATTATAATAAAATATACATTACATATAGGAAAGCATTTTCATTTTGCTTTAAGCCTTATTAATAGACTAGAAAAATAATAACAGTAAGAAAAGAAAACAGAATTACCGCAGAATCACAGATTAAAGAAATATAGTTGAGATAATATCTGAAAACAAGTGCGCAGCAAGAAAGAAAAATACAACAAGGAATTTTATATTCCAAAAAATCTTTTGGATTTGCTCATTTTGAATTGCGTCAAACAGTCGGCCATGGAATAGTGATATTTGACATTATTTAAAGGTAAGATTTCTTAATTCGGTTTAAGGAAAAAAGCCATATGCTTTTAACACCTTGTTACCTGGTCCGGTGCATTCACGGACAATTTACCTTACCTCTTCTCAATTCTATGAATGCGTTTTGCATTTATAAGATCCTTGCTTTGGCAAATGACACTTGTCAAGTATTGGATTTCAAACACCCATACCCTGGTCCCCCTCCTTTTCTCTGGCTTAATGTTAGGGGGGGGGGGTTTGTTTTAATAAATTTATTGCGTCAGTCAAGTACATAACTTAAGTAACATTGAAATGGGTTTTGAAGCAAAAGCATAAAGTCTTCTGAAGACGATGTAAATCTTACTACATTCTCCATCTTCTGAGATTTCGTATATCGATCATAGAAGATGAGTAGCATGTGCAGGATCTTTCTCCAATTTCTTAATATGTTTTGCCTCCAAAGAGTGGATTCGAGAAGGCCTTTGCATACTTAGTCAGTATCATGCTCCCTTTAGTCGTATAATTGCAGGCTATCTCTAAATACATTTCTTTCTCCCTATAAACAGTGGCATCGAATCCTACTCCAGGGTAGCTTTGTTTGTTTGGTTTTATTTTTGGTTATAAATCCCATCTATCACAGAAGATAGGTAGGTGGGTGATCCCAACTACAAGTCACAGATGATGGCTTTTTTTTTTTTTGGCCCGTCCTGGTGTCAAAAAAAAATGTCATGAAACTAATTAGTTCTTTAATTTTTTTTTCACATTGATTTCTTTAATGGGCTTTTTCACCATTTTAGACTATATGGTAAGAGATCAGTATTATATATATATATATATATATATATATATATATATATATATATATATATATATATATATATATATATATATATATATATATATATATATATATATATATGAATGTGGCAAGAGGACGGGCCAAAAAAAAAAAAAAATCTGCCCTCATCGGTCCTTGGTACGGAAACATAATATATATATATATATATATATATATATATATATATATATATATATATATATATATATATATATATATATATATATATATATATATATATATATAGAGTGTGGCACCAGGACAGGCCAAAAAAAAAAAAAATCTTTCTTCAACGTGCCTTGGCACGAAGAAAACATAAAGTATATATATATATATATATATATATATATATATATATATATATATATATATATATATATATATATATATATATATATATATATATATATATATATATATATATATATATATATATATATCTGTGTGTGTGTGTGTATCTTTCTATCTGTTCTCGCTCCTTTAGTGATTTGTGACGTCACTGTCATGAAACAAACAAACAAACAAACAAAAACATTTATTTCCATTTTGTACAATGGTTATTCAACATTAATAGTAACTTATAAGTAGACATGTAATTAAACTAACAAATAAGAGGGTTAGACATATAGTTAAATTAAATGTAGCTTTCATAGAAAATAATAATGCTGTAATAAAAATGTTACAATAATGTTAATAATAAAGTAGTAAGTATGCCACCAGATACAGGATCGTTATTATCGGCATCATTTCCATATTTGTTTCCTTACAATGAGAATAATTAGTTCTTAATGAGCAGCAACTATTTGTCCAAAAGAAAACTATATAGTTTGCCTTTGAAAGCTGTGAAAGAGGATGCATTTTTAAGATGCTCTGGAATATTATTCCAGAGTGTTGGCCCTTTGATAGTGATCATCTTTGAACCTGCTTCTGTGTTTGTTCTGTGAATAAAGAGCTCACTGCTCTGTCTTGTGTTGGTTCCCCTTATATCCCTGACTGTTTTTAAATCAAATAGCCAGCTAGGATAATGATGGTCCAAAATTTTGAATACAAAAACATAAATAGCATAAGCGACCTTATTTTCTGCCCGCAGCCACCCAAGTTTATTGAGAGCTGGTGTGATGTGGTCATATTTTCTTATTCCTCCCAGGGCAACTCGAGCTGCAAAATTAATAAGCTTCTGTATTCTGTTTATCTGAGTCTTAGTGGTAGCTCCCCAAACAGTTGTGCAGTAATTAATGTGACTTAGGGCTAGAGATTCAACAACAGTTATTCGAGTGGTAGTCTCAGAATTGTCTTTTATACGTGATAAGTACATTAATGTTCCTGTAACCTTTTTGCATACTTTATCTATGTGGGAATCAAACAACATGTGGTTATCAAAGTGAATTCCTAGGTTTTTGACTGTTTTGCTAGGTGTGATAATATTGTCGCAAAAATTAATTGTTGTGTTTTCTGGAATTTGTGCTATGTGGAACCTTGAACCAATAAATATGCACTGTGTTTTACTTTCGTTAATTAACAGCCCAATTTCTTGGAAATAGGTTTAATTTTTGACAGAGTGTTTTCTGCTCTTAAAGTTAGCTCTGGGAGATTATTAATATCACCACTAAGGAGTAGTTGAGTGTCATCTGCATATTGTACGACTAGACAGTCAGAAATGAAAGAAGATAGATCATTTACGTAAATGGAGAAGAGGATAGGACCAAGTACTGATCCCTGTGGAACACCAAATGATACATTTTTTGGCACAGAGATAATGTTGTTAAGACGTATGGACTGTTTACGATTAGATAGATACTCGCTAAACCAGCTTGGATCAATATTTAAGTTAATACATTTACTTAAAAGAATTTCATGGTTTACACTGTCGAAGGCTTTTGATAAGTCTAATAATACGAGAAGAGATATTTTTTTCATATCTATATTATTATATATACTATTCGTAACTTTAAGCAGTGCAGTTTCCGTCGAAAGTTTCGGTCTGAAACTATGCTGGTTAATACTTATTATTCTATTTGATTCTAAATATGACATAAGTTGGCATGCAACAATTTTTTCCAATATTTTAGAGAAAATGGGTAGGAGGGAAATGGGACGATAGTTTGTCACATCTTCTCTGTCCCCCTTTTTATGCAGAGGTATTACATGTGCTATTTTCCAAGAGTCAGGAAACTTTTTAGTAACAATGGAAGTGTTCATAATAGTTAGAATATAGGATGCAATCATGGGTAGAGCATCTTTGATGAACTGAAATGGTATACCATCTGAACCATAAGAGCCAGAGTTTCTTAGGCTCTTTATGGTAAGAATTAGGGTAGCACAATCTATAGGATTTATCTTGAAGTACTCTCTTGTGTTTTCATTGGAAGAATTGTCATTTAAGCAATTACTCATATTCACTGAGTTGATGTTTTCTTGAGTTTTTTCATATGTATTTTTCCCAACGTTAGCAAAATAGTTATTAAAGTTTTCTGCTTTGTCTTTCAACTCCGTAATATTTTCATAACTTTCTGAGGTACTCTTTTCATGGAAAGGGACGTGGAATAATGATGTTATTTTCTTGTGTATCCAGATTGTCTCTCTAGAATCGTATGGATGAGTTTGATGTTCAACAGGTAATAAAATATACAGACAAGATGAAGTTCACACAAAAGTTAATAAAAAAATTATGTATTAATTAATTATATTTATAATTTATAAATAAATAAATGAAGATTGCATTTATAATTGCTCTTATGAAATAAAACAATTGGAAATAAATTGTTTTATAGGAAAAGGTGCTATTGTATATATATATATATATATATATATATATATATATATATATATATATATATATATATATATATATATATATATATATGTATATATATATATATATATATATATATATATATATATATATATATATATATATATATATATATATATATATATATATATATGTGTATATATGTATATATATATATATATATATATATATATATATATATATATATATATATATATATATATATATATATATATATATATATATATATATATATATATATATATATATATATATATATATATATATATATATATATATATATATATATATATATATATATATATATATATATATATATATTATAGCACCTTTTTCTATCAAACAATTAGTTTCCAATTGTTTTGTTTCATAAGAGCAGTTATAAATGCTCTCCATATGTGACGTAACGCTTTTGTTTGCTACGTTATTATGATTAGTACCAGACGGGTACAAGGTAAGAATGGACAAGCAGTGATTCCTTTATCTTAATTTATTCTAGAGTACAACACATCTTCGACGCCTCAATGCCCCTAATAATGATAGGAATAGAATTTATTAAGATAAGGTTTCTTATAGAAATTACTGTTGATGTTATGGTCTATATCATTTTAAATGTGTATACATGCCAATACTCTACCTCATTTGTTTGCTAATGTTCTACATGAGTCATAATTTTACTGTAACTAACTCAATTTTGTCTTTTGAAGAAACGAGAGAAGTAGATGAATGTCGTATGACTTCCGTTATGCTGAAGCCAGTCCGTCATGCTGAAGCCAGAATCTGAAACTTGTAACAGCTCTTGAGGGGTAATGGTTAGTCGAGGCCACGGATATTCTATTACATGCCCTCACTTTTATTGAGTTTTGTGCCGCCCATGTGTTCCCTTGGGACCACCAAGAGTTGTGGCTAGGCACCTGGAACTAACCGCTGGCGCCATGCACCCCCCCCCCCAAGAGGCCTACAGGATAAGGGACCCTCGGTCCTCGAAAACACCACAAGTCGTGAAGAGAAACATGTGAGGCTAGGGTGAAATAGAATACTCTCCCCAATTGTTTTCTGCGGTGCGGCCGGTGTTTGTAGAGGGCGTCAAGGAGATATGTGACTGGACCCCTGAGGCTTGGCATCCGACATGGAGTACCTGAGGAGGGTGGGAAAGCCCAAGAAGTTAGCCCTTTCCTAAACCGCACGAAACATAAACTTATGTTTCGTATGCAGGTACACGCCCAGGAGAGATGCCCAATAACTCCTCCTCGGAAGTAGGCGGGATTCCACTTTGAACCTGGCGCTGATTAGCTGGACTAGATCTGACTGATTTCATTGGAGAATTGGATGTTAAGCCACGCCCTGCCCCTGGGGGTATTTCAAGAGCCACCCGGGGCAGAGACAGTTAGTTAGAACTTTGCCAGGGGCACGAATAGATCATAGATTGTGATAGTCATAGGGTGGGGGCATTGAGGCGTCGAAGATGTGTTGTACTCTAGAATAAATATAAGCAAAGGAACTACGGCTTGTCCATTCTTACCTTGTAACCACGCTACCATAATTATAAGTATACAACGTAAGGAGGTAATTACCCTACGTCAGTGGTGACAAACGGAGAGATAACCCACTCATCTTACAAAGTGTGAATTCAAATGGAAGTCCAAAATTCATACGACAACTTGGTGGACAGCTCGGGATCATACGACATGAATTAATGTTTTGATTTAAACTGACTTTTGATCTTAATTAATGTTTGATATTAGTTACACACTGAAATTATACTGTTTAAGGTTATGTTTGTTTAAATATAAGAATATGTTTGTATTAAAGATTTCCAACAAGGAAATAGACCCTGCATGCTCTAGTTGTCTGTAGATTTACTTTAAAAAGAAAAAAAAATCATTAATATATATATGCTATGTTCGTGTAAACTGTTTAGAGTTCATAGAAATAGGATTTCTTAGATGATAACTTAAATAATTCGGCCCCGTTTTTATTGTAAACAAATGTTAGTTTAGGATGATGAAACTGAAATAAGAGATATTTCAGTGTAGTGGGGAGGGATGTCGTAGGACTTTTGGCTAGGTGTCAAAGGAAACATTGAACACTCTCTCCAGTGTGTAATAGGATGAGGCCTATGGTTAAAAAGGGTCACGAAGATATATAGCTGGTCCCATGGGACTCGGCATCTGGCGTTCAAATATCTCAAGAGGGTGTGAGATATAAACCAGTCCTTTATTCCTCATACCACACAGAAACACTTGTCCTAAATGTGAAGTACATGCCCGGGGGAGATACCCAATGGCAATAGGCAATTACCACCCACTCCTTTGCAATAGGCTCGTTGGAATAGCCCCTCCCCAAAATAGGCGGGAATCCACTTCGAACCTGGAGTTGATTTGCCGAGTTGGATGTGAAGCCATGCCCTGCCCTTGGGGTATTTCAAGAACCACCCAAGGCAGACAGAGTTAGTTAGAACTTTGCCAGGGGCACGAATAGATCAGAGATTGAGTAATCATAGGGTGGGGGCATTGAGGCGTCGAAGATGTGTTGTACTCTAGAATAAATTAAGATAAAGGAATCACTGCTTGTCCATTCTTACCTTGTACCCGTCTGGTACTAATCATAATAACGTAGCAAACAAAAGCGTTACGTCATATATATATATATATATATATATATATATATATATATATATATATATATATATATATATATATATATATATATATATATATATATATATATATATATATATGTGTGTGATTACCTAATTGTGATTACCTAATTGTGTTTACGGGAAAGAGCCCAAAGCTCGTATCTTCCCGTCTCCTCATCGGTTCCATTTTATACTTAGTGATACTTATCATACCTGTCCTTAAAACTGTGGATTGAGATAGCATTAACTACCTCCTCGCTTACCCAGTTCCAATTATCAACTACTCTTACACTGAAAAAGTATTTCCTTACATCCTGCAAAGAAGTTTTCTTACGAAGCTTCAAACTATGACCTCTAGTTCTAGAGCCAGCCATATCAAAATATCGATCCCTATCCACTGTGTGTGTGTGTGTGTGTGTGTGTGTGTGTGTGTGTGTGTGTGTGTGTGTGTGTGTGTGTGTAATTACCTAATTGTGTTTACGGGAAAGAGCCCAAAGCTCGTATCTTCCCGTCTCCTGATCGGTTCCATTTTAGACTTAGTGATACTTATCGTACCTGTCCTTAAAACTATGGATTGAGATAGCATTAACTACCTCCTCGCTTAGCGAATTCCAATTATCAACTACTCTTACACTGAAAAAGTATTTCCTTACATCCTGCAAAGAAGTTTTCTTACGAAGCTTCAAACTATGACCTCTAGTTCTAGAGCCAGCCATATCGAAATATCGATCCCTATCCACTCTATCATAACCATGAAGGAATTTAAAGACTGTCACCATATCCCCCCTTACTCTTATAGCTTCGAGTGATGGCAAGTCTAATTCCCTCAGCCTCTCATCATAACCGAGATTGCGTATTTCTGGCACCAGTTTCGTGGCATGTCTTTGAACTTTTTCAAGCTTAGCTATGTGTGTGTGTGTGTGTATGTATGCATGGTTCTTGTGGTTTTACCATATATTACTGTGTTTAGAGGATGGATGTTTTTGATGACAGCTTTTTATTATTATTATTATTATTATTATTATTATTATTATTATTATTATTATTATTATTATTATTATTATTATTATATTTTATGTCATGCACCCCGTGTTTGTACGCACTCCGGAAAAGGTCCTGCCTTCGAATGGCTTTATTCGTCTTGTACAACAGTATCTTTTTGCCAGTACCGTTTAAATGAGTAGAAAAAGATAATGTATTTTCCCTTTTGTTTTCTAAGAAGCCCCTAACCTCAGCATTTTCGTTTCGCTTAGCATTAGGTGAGTGTGTAACAGAACGGAATTTCCGAGGTACACAGACTATTTGGTTCTTTTGCACAAATAATAAATTATAGTGAATGAAGTGACAGTGAACTGTGTGAATATGTGTGCTTACCTAATTATATTTACCTAATTGTGCTTAAGGGAGAGAGCCTGTGCTCATAACTCCCAATCTCCTGATGGGTATCATTTTATTACTCGATACATCTTATCATCCCTAGGCCTATAGCCTTAAAACTATGATTGCATTCATCATGAACTGTATCCTTCCTTACACAGCGAATTCCAGTTATCAACTATTCTTGCACTAATAAAAGAACTTCTTGACATCATCTTAATAACCTTTGTTATGAAGTTTCAAACTATGATCTCTAGTTCTCGAGCCACCCATTTCAGAGCTTGTTTTGTTCCGGTTTTACGTCAGGGCCTCCCTTTTCTGCCAAGGGCTAGGACGGTTGCCTTCTTGTGAAGAAATTGTTTTGGCAGATGTAATCCTTACCCTGAGTGAATGCCCTTGCTAACCTCAGACCGTGACGGGGCGCAAACCCTCGACCTGACGCCTCAAAGTCGGGGACGCTACCGCCAACCATTTCAAAGCATCGCACCTTATCCACTCTGTCAAAAATACGAAGGACCTTAAAACTGTTACCATATCCTCCCTTGTCCCACTAGCATCGAGTGATAGGAAGTCTAACTCTTTCAGCCTTTTCTCATAGGTGAGATTACTTATATCTCTCATTAGCTTTGTACCATGTCTTTGCACTTTCTCCAATGTATTTGTATTCTCTTTCAAGAGCAGATTCCAGAAGGGTGCTGCATATTCAAGTTTTGGTCTCAATGAAGTCATGTTTATATTATTGAACATCTCTTGCCATATACCTGAAGGCTAACCTTATGTTTGTTAAGGAAGCACATGGTGTCTTTACTGTACCACTGATATGTATTTCCAAATACAAACCTGCCAGTACATTTACTCTAGATCTATTTTGTTCCCAGATTCACATGGGCCTTCTTGCACTTTGCTCATTTTCATTCATATACATTTTGAAGTATTGAATTTCATTAGCTACTTGTCTGACCACTCATGCAGAGTGTTTGGATATTTCTACAGTTGTTTTCTTTGATCACTCTCTCTACGACTTTTCATCATATGCAAACATACTCAAAAGTGGGCATAGCCTACAGACTCTGGCATATCATTTAAATAAGGAGCAGACGTGACTTTAGGACAGATCCATGCCTAGCTCCTTAAATTATTTTCTCCATTCACACCCTGTATGTCTTAGTCTGTACCCATTGCCTCATTCCTTTTATATAACTTGTTTTGCACTCCAAGACCTTTCCACTTATTCTTGCCAATACTTTTTGCTCCTTAATGAGTGCCCCATGTGGTACTGTATGGAATGTCTTTTGTAAAATAGGATTATGCAATCCATCCAGCCCTCATTTTTGGATAGAAAACTTGTTAGTGTTGACCTTCCTTCCCTGAAACGATGTTATCTCACTGACAGAGAATGGATGGACTCCATGTGAAGAAAAATATGTATTCACTGTAGTTTCTCCATAACTTTGCAAACTATGCTAGTTTGAGTTTAGATTTAGTGTAGTGCTGTGTCTCTCCCTCCCTTTATGAAGATAGGTACCACATTAGCTTGTTTCCAGCATCTTGGGATCTGCCCAGATTTCGGCGACTTCTCAGTTATGATGCATAGTGCTACAGATAATGGTGCAGCACATTTCAAAGTGCATAAGGGGATATATCATCAGGTCTCTTAGTTTAATGAGCATCTAATAGAGCAAAGTTTTTCTTACTTCTGTAGTTGTAGAGACGATAATCTGTATTACTGGCCCGTGTCTTGTTATCCCTGCAATATGAGGAGGAGATGTATTCTATTCTGTAAATACAGACTGAAACTCCTTGTTAAACTCTTTGCAGATTACCTCCTCTTTTACAGTAATTCTTCTTTCTGCACTTTCTATCCTTAAAACTGGTTCTTTGTCTTTTAATTTCCCCATGACAAAGCTGTTGATAAGTTTGGGAGTTAGTTTAGCTCTTCTCGTAATATCTGTCTCCTTTGCCGTCTCTAGCTCTCTTCTTTTTGCTTAAGTATTCATTCTTGTTTACTTATGATTTTGCCAAGCAACTATATTTTTTTCTCCTCTTATACCAATTCCAACATTTGTCTCTCAACGCCTTGGCCCTTTAACATTCTTTAGTGAGACATGTCTTTTTTACATTAATAATTCTTAATCTTGTAGGTGATATGCAACAATTAATTGGCCTCTCACATTCCTCTCAAATATGTTGTTAAAAATGGTCCTCAAATGAATATCCTGATTGTCAATTTTCTTATAATCTCCTTTTGGATATCTCTTCCTCTTCCTTTTGGGTAGTTCTGCCCTACTTCCTTCTCGTTTCCCCTGCCCTCAGGCAAAACATGCTCGATGATATAATGCATTAACAACACACAATGGTCAATTTTTCCAGTTGGTGACCCATACACAGTATTACCAATATCTAAAAATTCATCTGTGAATACTATATGGAGTGGTGATGGTGTATCTCCTTCCCTTTGCCTTAGATGGTTCCAGTACTTGTCCGTAAAAGAAATTTCCTTTCACACAATCTGGGAATTTTTTCACGAAAACATCTTCATTTTGTGAGTTGAGATTATTCATGTCTGTTTCTCTGCGATTAAAAGCCCCCATAATTAATATCCTACTGTTTTTTCTCACATGTGATATTTACAAATGAATTTATCATTCCTGGTATTCCTCTTTTTTCTCATATGGTTCTAGTCTTTACTGATTCCTTGGTGGGCGATGCTACTGCTATTATAATGCTCTTTGAACTCTTAGTAATGCAAGTGACAATAAACTCTGCGAAATCACTTCCTATATCAATATTTACTTCTTCATCTTAGATTCTTTCACATAAAAACAACGCTATCTCTTCTGTCCAATCAGATCTCTTAGACGTCATTACTTTTCAACCCTCAGTAAAAACCAAAACAAAGTATATATCTTTATTTGATTTTGTCCTTGTAAATACTTTTATATCTGCCCTATTGTCAAGTATCTTTTACCTTTTACTCCTACTACCTTACCAACTATCCTATCAGCATTCGTGTACACTGTACAGTAACCTTAATGCGTGTGTCTTTTTTTTTTTTACATTACATTTTCTGTATTACCCCTTTATTTGGATGACCCCAAAGCAACACCATTTTTTTTCTTCCTCATTTCTTGCCATATTTCGTCTTACAGCTTCCTTTAGCCAGTTTTTATATATTTTTTTCATCCCTCTCTCTGTTCTCTCAGATCGAATAAATACTGTCCTTTATTTTTGACAGTCATTTAAATTTTGCATTAGTAATTCTTTGCTTGTGTCCTCTCTATCAAATATTTCCTAAAACAATCATTTCATTCCCTTCCCAGTATACTCAACAAATCTTTAAATGCTTGCAATATTAAGTTTCCTTGTCAATTTCCAAAGATCTGGCCTTAATATATTTATGTTTTCCCTTCCACTGTGACACTTGAGATCCTCTTGTACTTGAGATTTCACTGGTTTCTCATTATCAAGTGTTTATTTTATCAAAAGATTTGCCCGATTTCTTAAAGAGTGTAAACCTAGGATACCATATTGTTAGTTAGCTAGACACACAAATGAATGTCATAAATGCATCTGATGTGGTTCTGTGTAAGGCCAGGATCCCGTACGGGATCCTAGCCATACCGCGTCAGATACGTTTATGAAATCCATTTGTGTGTGTCTAGCTAACTAACAATATGGCATCCTAGGTTTACACTGTTTAAGAAATCGGGCCAAAATCTCATTCACTTTTTATAAGACTTTTCCCTGTAATTAGCTGTATTCACATTTCCAATGAGCGTTTACTGCTGTATTTCTGTTTACTGCAACTGACAATGTTTTTGTAATACTCACTTGTTTTGTATTCATCTCCCGTAAATCTCTTTTGAACTCTTCAATATTTTCCTTTATTTGGACATACTAAGCTGCTATTTCTTTCCTGTCAAAAGTTAGGAATGAACTGACATTTAATGTAATTAAGCTATCACACACTATTCATTATTGTTTTGTTTGGAATATTTGCTCTCAGTTAAACTTTTCTCCTTCAAGCTGTTGAATTAGTTTTTCGCTTTCTTTTCATTCCTCCTCATGTATTAATATATATATATATATATATATATATATATATATATATATATATATATATATATATATATATATATATATATATATATATATATATATATATATATATATATAGTTCAACCTGTTCCTAAGAACAGTGACTGCTCTATTCCTTCAAACTACCGACCTGTTGCCCTAACCTCCTCTATTGCTAAAGTTTTCGAAACTTTGCTCATTGCTCACTTCTTGAAAGACCTTGAATCTAACTCACTTATCTCCGATCACCAGTACGGCTTCCGCAAGGCAAGATCCACTGGTGATCTCCTGTCCTATCTTACTCATGTATGGTCATCTTCTCTTGGGAACTATGAGGAATCCTTTGTCGTCGCCCTTGATATCTCTAAGGATTTTGACAGAGTCTGGCACAAGGCTCTGTTGGCCAAACTCCCTGCCTATGGCCTTATCCCTTCTTTCTGTTCTCTGATTTCCAGTTTTCTTACTCACCGTTTTATATCTGTAGTTGTTGATGGCACGACATATATCCCTTGCTCTGTTACCATTGGTGTTCCACAGGGCTCTGTTTTTTTACCTACTCTGTTCCTTCTTTTCATCAATGATCTACAATCCCTATCTTCCTCTCTTCTTCATGCCTTTTCTGATGATTCTACCCTTCACTTTTCCTCTGCCTTTTCTTCACAACCTTCATCTGCTACTCGTAATCAGTCTCGTATCACTCTTTCTTCTACTCTCAACTTCGAATTGCAGAGAGTATCTGTGTGGGGCACTCAAAATGTAGTTAAATTCAATGCTTCCAAGACAGTTTCTGGCTATCTCTTTATCTTCTTCTCCTCCTGACAACCCTAATGTCTTCGAAAGTAACGAAATTTACCCTCTTAATTCTATCAACATATTAGGAATCCATATAGCCTCTAACTCGTCTTGGAGGAATCACATAATCCAAATTTCTAAATCTTCATCCAAAAAGTTGGGGGTTTTGTTTCGTTTTTGTCATTACTTTTCCTCTTTACAGTTACTTAAAATTTATAATTGTCTTATCCATCCCTGCTTAGAATACTGCTCACACATCTGGGATGCTTCTTCTTATACTTATCTCCTTGATAGGGTTGAATCTAAGGCAGTCAGACTCATTAATGATCCTTCTCTTACTTCTAATCTGGATTCTCTCTCTCTTTGCTCTAAGGTATCTTCCCTTTCTCTTTTCTATTGTTACTACTTCCATTGCTGCTCTGATGAGCTGGCGAGTTGAATCCCTCCCCCACTGCCGAGGTCACGTAGCACTCGCCAAGCGGCCTCATCTCACAGGCACTGTGTTGAGATTTGTAGCTCACGGATTGGTCGGTGCAGTGACTGCTTCTTCCCATCTACCTCCAGACTCTGGAACTCTCTTCCTCATTCTGTGTTTCCTAATTCTAATGACCTTTCATCCTCCAAAAAGCCGATCTATCGTCATTTCAGGGCCAAGTCCTTCATATCTCTGGGTCCTCTGTACTTTGACTTTTTTCTGTCTTTCGTTTTCCTTTGTGTGACATTACCTGATCTCTGCCTTGTCCTTAACCTTTTTCTTTTCCTTCGTCTTGGTATTTTCTCGTGCCCTGGTCTTTATTGATGAGGCCAGTTTCTACCTGTCCCGGTGTCACACTCATATTAAAAAAAATATTATATATATATATATATATATATATATATATATATATATATATATATATATATATATATATATATATATATATATATATATATATATATATATATATATATATATATATATATATATATATATATATATATATGTATATATATATATATATATATATATATATATATATATATATATATATATGTATATATATATATATATATATATATATATATATATATATATATATATATATATATATATATATATATATATATATATATATATATATATATATATATATATATATATATATATATATATATATATTTCTTTGTGTCACACTTAGTCTCCAGTCAAAGGCGGTGGACACAAGCAGGTTGTAGCTGGGATATTAAAGGCTGAAAGCTCTTCTTAACACCTTGT
>JAXCGZ010006457.1:27500-32500 GCA_037179515.1 Halocaridina rubra
AAACTGGGAACTAATAAAAATAAGTTCTTTAGGGTTTAGTTAACTGCCGCCTTTGGTTTAAAAAAGAAAAGAAAAGAAAAACGAAAACTTGGAGAACTGATGCAAAGATGTGAGACTATTGGGATTATTCACATGAATTTGGTAGGAACAGAGAGCTAGAATTGCGGGATGGAATGAGGAATCCCTGTCAGGAATTTCTGCCCTCAGGATTTGGAGAATTACATTCATAATGATTTGAACGAAGAAGAAAACTGATATTGTCAATCAAAGAGGAAAAATGGAAGGTGGATACAAAGGCCGGTTTCCCTTTGGCTTTTGTAACTACAGTGTTTCACGTGAATTTTGGACGAAGAAAACTAAAATGCCGAGGAAAAGGAGATGATAAAAAAAAAATAATTATAATAATTGATGAGGCGATCCAAAGACTTGAAACCCTCAGGATTTAATGAGGTAAATGCCCAATTTTTTAAACCGTGTAAACCTAGGATACCATATTGTTAGTTTAGCTAACTAACAATATGGTATCCTAGGTTTACACTGCTTAAGAAATCGGACTAAAGTCTGTCATATTAATATGGAAGAATGATAGAATAATCGGAGAAAGAGAACCACAATAAATAGACATTGGGAATGACATTACAATAAATTACAGAATTCTGCGACCCCCCCCCCCCCTCTAATCATTTAGCCACGAGGCGTGGCGCTTCGAATTTCCTACTTTCTGTTGGTGTGTACATACGAGTGCACATCTACAGTGCATTAAATTTATTGCCGTTTCGCAACAGAAAGATTAATAATGATCTTCATATAAAGTAATGCGCTGGAAGATTTGCTGTGTCAGCGTAAAAATGGATTTAAGTTACGGTACTTGAATGTGCTGCATTATTATAGTTGTAATTATTATTATTATTATTATTATAATTTTAATTGTTATTGTTATGTTTTTTCTATAAATAATTCTTATTATTAAAACTCTTATAGTTAATATTATTATTATAATAACTTTAGTATAATAATTGTTCCGGTTTTACGTCACGGACTCCCTTTTCAGCCAATGGCTAGGACGGTTGCCTTCTTGCTAAGGACTTGTTTTGGCAGATGTAATCGTTACCCTGAGTGCATGCCGCTAACCTCAGACCGCGAACCCTCGACCTGACGCCTCAGAGTCGCGGACTCTGATAATAATATTGCTCTTCTTCTTCTTCTTCTTCTTCTTCTTCTTCTTCTTCTTCTTCTTCTTCTTCTTCTTCTTCTTCTTCTTACTTCTTATTATTATTATTATTATTATTATTATTATTATTATTATTATTATTATTATTATTATTATTATTATTATTATTATTATTATATTTATTATTATTATTATTATTATTATTATTATTATTATTATTATTATTATTATTATTATTATTATGATATGATTATTATTATTATTATTATTATTATTATTATTATTATTATTATTATTATTATTATGATATGATTATTTTTATAATTGCAGTTGTTATTATAATTATTTTCATCGTCATAAGTGTAGTTATTATTATAGTAATATTGTGGTGATAATTTTCTATTTAGTATCTTTTCCATAATCGTTATAATATAAAAATGTTATCATTATAATTATTATTATATTACCTTCGAAATCAATATTGTATGATCTTATAATTATATTATGATTTTATTGATAGTTATGATTATTATTACTGTTGTAATTATAATTATTGTTATAATTATAATTATTGTTATAAATCTGGTTTTCGTTACGATTATTTTTAATGTCATAATAGTAATTATCGATATAATTATGATTATCATTACATTATCGTAATAACTTTCGCAATATTATCGTTATGGCTATCGTTTAAAATGGTATATTTTCGTTATTACTTACCATTATATTAGCATTATAATCAGTATTATGTAATCGTTATAATTATTATTTTAGTATCGTTATAATTGTTATTATAATATTATAGTTTCAATTATTTTTCTGTTAGAATTTTTATTATGTAATTTTAATTATAATATTATCATTATCTTTGTTTTCTTTGTCCTCTTCGTTTTCTTCTTTTTCTTCTTCTTCTCCGTCATCTTCTTATCACTCATACTGGAGTTTGTGGAAAAGTTACCCAACACACACTTTTTAACATACTTAAGATTATCCTTCTGAATTCTCTTTATATGGAATAATAATAATAATAATAATAATAATTATTATTATTATTATTGATTATATATATATATATATATATATATATATATATATATATATATATATATATATATATATATATATATATATATATATATATATATATATATATATATATATATATAGAGAGAGAGAGAGAGAGAGAGAGAGAGAGAGAGAGAGAGAGAGAGGAGAGAGAGAGAGATAGCTGATATCTGCCCCAGCTTATTTTCCAATCTCATGGCAGAGTTGATTGGCTGGAGGGAAAGGAGACAGAGATGAGAGCGGGGTCGGATGATGGTCACGTGGGGCATATATGTGTAACAAACACAGTGTATAACAGAAATTAAATGGAAACTGTTATTTTCCAATCTCATGGCAGAGTTGATTGGCTGGAGGGAAAGGAGACAGAGATGAGAGCGGGGTCGGATGATGGTCACGTGGGGCATATATGTGTAACAAACACAGTGTATAACAGAAATTAAATGGAAACTGAAGCATAAGAACATAAGAACATAAGAATAGAGGACACTGCAACATGCCTACTGGCACACACGAGGCAGCTCCATTTTTGAATTGTATTTTCAGCATGTCTAACCTATTCTATTCTACTCTACTTATTTATTCTGTTTTTCTTTTTATGATTTTTCTAATAAGCACTAACCTATTCATACCCACCCTACCTCTGTCATATGTCTATCTAATCTACATTTGAAGGTGTCTAAGGTATTGGCATTTACTATCATACTAGGAAGCTTGTTCCATGCATCAACTACTCTATTACCAAACCAATTTTTACCAATTTCCCTTCTGAACCTAAATTTATCAAGCTTAAATCCATTATTACGAGTTCTGGTTTGATCATGAATTTTTAAAACTTTATTAATATCTCCCTTGTTAATCCCTTTAAACCATTTATACACTTCAATCATATCCCCCCTAACTCTTCGCCTCTCTAGAGAATGTAGATTAAGTTTTTTTAATCTGACCTCATATGGTAGATTTCTGATATTGTGTATCATCTTGGTCATTCTTCGTTGCACTCTCTCCAAGGATTCAATTTCCATTCTATAATAGGGTGACCAGAATTGCACAGCATAATCTAAATGGGGCCTAACTAATGCAAGATAGAGCTGCAAAATAACTTTTTCCGTCCTATTGCTAACGCTTCTTGAGATAAATCCTAAAATTCTGTTTGCTTTATTTCTGACTGCTGTGCATTGCTCTCTTGGCTTAAGACTACTACTCACAAGAACTCCCAAATCCCTTTCACACTGAGACCTCATGATTTCATGGTTATTTATCTTATAACTAGTATTGTCTTTTATAGTACCCATTTTAACTACTTTACATTTTTCAACATTAAATTCCATTTGCCATTTGTCCGACCATTCAGATAATCTATTTAGATCTTCCTGTAAAGCATGAATGTCTTCTTTTCCATTTATAGTTCTACCTATTTTAGTGTCGTCTGCGAATTTACTTAGGTTACTACTGATATCCGAATCCAGATCATTTAGATATACGATGAATAATAGAGGACCCAGTACCGAGCCTTGTGGTACCCCGCTTGTAACCGAGCCCCACTCTGATTTCTCTCCATTTATGCAAACCCTCTGTTTTCTGTCTTTTAACCATTGTTTGATCCATCTGAGCACAGCTCCTCCTATACCATGAGCTTCCAGCTTTTTAACTAATCTTTTGTGAGGAACTCTATCAAAAGCTTTGCTAAAATCTAGATATATTGTATCATATTCTTTGCCACAATCTACTGCCTCGTAAACTTCTGAATAAAAAGACAGTAAGTTTGTAAGGCACGAAAAACCCTTAAGAAACCCTTAAGAAGCAGCAACAGTAAGAGAAGGAAGATATCGACAGACTCAGGGAGTGCGCATATAGATATTTTTTTTTAAATGAGTGTGACACCGGGACAGGCAAGAAAATTGCCCTCATCAATAAAGGCCCGGGCACGAAGAAAACATTAAGACAAGGTAAAGTAAATGGTTAAGAACAAGGCAGAGATGAGGTAATGATAGACAATAGGAAAAGGATAGGCTGAAAGAATAGTTGAAGAACTGAGGACCTAGAGATATGGAAGGATGAGGCCCTAAGATGACGATAGATCCATTCTTTTAAGAAAGTTAGGTTATAAGAATCTGGAAAGATAAACGGAGGAAGGGAGCTCCAGAGTCTGAAGGTAGAAAGGAAGAAGCAGTCGTTGCACTGACCAATCTGCGAGTTACAAGTCTCCTCACAGTACATGTGAGACGAGGCCTCTTGGCGAGTGTTACGTGGCCTCGGCAGTGGGGGAGGGATGCAACTCGTCAACTTATCAGAGCAGCGAGCGAAGTAGTAGCTATAGAAAAGAGAAAGGGATGATGCCTTACGAGAAGAAAAAATCTAGATTAAAACTAAGTTAAGGGTCATTAATGAGTCCGACTGCCTTAGAATCAACCCTATCAAGGAGATAAATATATTAAGAATCATCCCAGATGTGCGAGCAGGAATCTAAGCAGAGACAGATAAGACCTTTATAGATTTTAAGTAACTGTAAAAAGGAAAACTAATAACGAACACAATACAGAACCCTCAATTTTTTGGATGCAGATTTAGAAATTTGGATTATGTGATTCCTCCCAAACAAGTTAGAGGCTATATGGATTGTTAATATGTTGATAGAATTAAGAGGGTATATTTCGTTAGTTTCGAAGACAATAGGGTTATCAGGAGGAGTAGAAAATAAAGATATAGCCAGAAACTGTGTCTGAGAGGCATTGAATTTAACTAAATTTTGATGCCCTACTCA
>JAXCGZ010006457.1:37500-40612 GCA_037179515.1 Halocaridina rubra
GAGAACTTATATGTAAGTGTTCCCATTACCAAGTCATATATTGATCGATAACTGTCTACATACATACATTCATACAAACTTAAATTGAATATGTGTTTTTACTTCACTTTTGTTTTAGTTTTCACACGGAAGTTTGTGTTCCATCAGCGCTTGAAATCAGTTTCTTCAGCGATGTTCTTCCGCATAATGTGTAACACTAAGGGGCTGCATTGATTTTTAGTGTTTTAAAATACGTATAATTTATATGTGCTTCCCCAGTAAAAGTGTTTAAGTATATTTAGTTATGATGCTAAAATGGTATGTAATTCCGAAATATTTTATAGGGCAGGCTTGTTGACTTTATCTTAGCCAAGAAAAAATTAATATTAATCCTGATCGGCAACGCTGACAACAGCCGCTAGAATCCGCGTCAAAATCGCCAGATACAGCTTGGCGCCACCCATTGCACATTCATCATGCCCTTTCACTCTCCCTTTCGATGACGTTGATTCCGGCATTTGCAGTGACGCAAACGGTATGCGGAAGGAAGGGGGGGGGGAAAGTAAAATACAGGCGGGGGGAAGGGGGGATTTAAAAGAGAAAGGAAAATTAAAGATCTCAAGAAAATGCGGCTAATATATATTTAAAAAAAAGAAAAAAAAATATGTATGTTCTGAAATAAAAAATCGCAAAAATTGTAGTTTCTAAGATTTTCTCGAGATCTTAAATATATGTTTCCTAATGAACATATTTTAAAAATCCTTATTAAAAAAAAAGATTTTTTGAAACCAATATATTAAAGCACACATACGCAGCTTCAGTCTTATATTAACTCTGTTGTGTTTTATGCCATAATAATAATTAGACTATGCACACTCTCTCTCTCTCTCTCTCTCTCTCTCTCTCTCTCTCTCTCTCTCTCTCTCTCTCTCTCTCTCTCTCTCTCTCTCTCTCTCTCTCTCTCTCTCTCTCTCTCTCTCTCTCTCTCTCTCTCTCTCTCTCTATATATATATATATATATATATATATATATATATATATATATATATATATATATATATATATATATATATAATATTTTACCCATGACGGGGACTCGAACCTAAGACACATAATCATTGTACATATGACACATAATTACTGTATGTGTGTGTGTTTTCCGGTATATGTGTCGCAAATTCGAAAGGGGGTGGGGACTTGGGCAAGGGAATTATGGCTTGCTGACATTCTTAACGCACCGCGGTGGACTTAAACAGGAGCTGATAAGCTTTCCGAGTCCAGTTCTCTAACCACTATACTACCGCGGTCCACACACATTCGTGTATATATATATATATATATATATATATATATATATATATATATATATATATATATATATATATCAGATAAACACATTAACATATATGAAAACATGAATTATATTTTACCCCCTGACTGGGACTCAAGCCTAAGACACATAATTACTGTGCTAAGGCGCTACCAACTACACCACTGAAGGTTTAAAGAAGAAGCAAACCTCACATCTAAATGCTATACTAGAAATGAACGCATTCTTTCTTAATGCTTTTTTATTTATATAATAGCTTCTTCTAGCCTCACTCGTAGTTTCGTTTTTGAATTTAATTCAAATCCCATGCTATGTAGGTATCAATAATAATCATATAAACACATTAACATATGTAAACACATGAATCATATTTTACCCCCTGACTGGGACTCGAACCTAAGACACATAATTACTGTGCCAAAGGGGTAATATACGATTCATGTTTTCTCATATGTTAATGTGTGTTTTTTTTTTATAATTATTGATACCTAAATAGCATGGGATTTGAATTAAATGCGAAAACGACACCACGAGTGACTTTAGAAGAGTTGTAATATGAACAAAAATGCATTCAGAAAGAATGCGTTCATTCCTAGTATAGCAGTTAGCTGTAAGGTTTGCTTCTTCTTTAGACCTTCAGTGGTGTAGTTGGTAATGCTTTGGCACAGTAATTATTTGTCTTAGGATTGGGTCTCGGTCAGGGATATAGAATGATATATATATATATATATATATATATATATATATATATATATATATAATATATATATATATATATATATATATATATATATATATATATATATATATATCCTTTCTGTCACACGTAAGAAATTTTCCGTTTTTAAGCATCAGGATTTTTTATTATCCTCTAAATACTTACATACATACATACATACATACATACATACATACATACATACATACATACAGAAAATGAGAGAGATCTAGGAGTAAACATACTGGCAGATTTGTCTCCAGAAATACATATAAATGGCATAGTAAGGGCAGCATATGCATTCTTATCAAATGTAAGGGTAGCCTTCAGGCACATGGACAAGGAAATGTTCAGAAATATTTATGTAACCTATGTGAGGCCAAAACTCGAATATGCAGCCCCCTTTTGGAATCCGCACTTGAAAAAGCACATAGCTAAGCTTGAAAAAGTTCAAAGACATGCCACGAAACTGGTGCCAGAAATACGCAATCTCAGTTATGATGAGAGGCTGAGGGAATTAGACTTACCATCACTGGAAGCTAGAAGAGTGAGGGGGGATATGGTGACAGTCTTTAAATTCCTTCATGGTTATGATAGAGTGGATAGGGATCGATATTTTGATATGGCTGGCTCTAGAACTAGAGGTCATAGTTTGAAGCTTCGTAAGAAAACTTCTTTGCAGGATGTAAGGAAATACTTTTTCAGTGTAAGAGTAGTTGATAATTGGAATTGGCTAAGCAAGGAGGTAGTTAATGCTATCTCAATCCATAGTTTTAAGGACAGGTATGATAAGTATCACTAAGTCTAAAATGGAACCGATGAGGAGACGGGAAGATACGAGCTTTGGGCTCTTTCCCGTAAACACAATTAGGTAATCACAATTAGGTAATCACACACATTCACATACCCTTCGCTTCTTCTAGACTACTACTACTACTACTACTACTACTACTACTACTACTACTACTACTACTACTACTACTACTACTACTACTACTACTACTAGTATTCCTCCTCCTGGTCAGCTGTCATGACGTTGGCCAGTGAAAGTGAAAGCGGTTTTGGAGCTTATTTGGTGATTCCAA
>JAXCGZ010006458.1:0-15000 GCA_037179515.1 Halocaridina rubra
AGAGAGAGAGAGAGAGAGAGAGAGAGAGAGAGAGAGAGAGAGAGAGAGAGAGAGAGAGAGAGAGAGAGAGAGAGAGAGAGAGAGAGAGAGAGAGAGAGAGAGAAGCACTAGATATTCAATAAAACAGAAGAAGAAGAAGAAGAAGAAGAAGAAGAAGAAGAAGAAGAAGAAGAAGAAGAAGAAGAAGAAGAAGAAGAAGAAGAAGAAGAAGAAGACAAACAAACAAACAACAAACAAACATTTATTTCCAATTTTGTATAATGATTATTATTCTAAAAGTAAAAGTAACTTATAAGCAAACATGTAATTGAACTAATAAGTAAGAGAGTAATACATACATACAGTTAATTTAATATGTAGCTTTCCTAGAAAATAACAATGATGTAATAAAAACGTTAACAATAAGGTTAATAATAAAGTAGTAATAATAACACTCGATACAGTATCGTTATTATCGACATCATTAACATATTTATTTTCCTTACAACGAGGATAATTAGTTTTTTTTTTAAGAGTGTCACACCGGGACAGGCAGAAACTGCCCTCATCAACAAAGGCCCGGGCACGAGAAAATACCAAGATGAAGGAAAAGAAAACGGTTAAGGGCAAGGCAGAGATGAGGTAATGTCACACAAAGGAAAACGACAGACAGAAAAAAACAGTCAAAGTAAAGAGGACCCAGAGATATGGAGGACTAGGCTCTGAGATGACGATAGATCTGCTTTTTGAAGGATGAAAGGTCATAAGAATTGGGAAAGACAGAAGGAGGAAGAGAGTTCCAGAGTCTGGAGGACGATGGGAAGAAGCAGTCGCTGCACCGACCAATCCGCGAGCTACAAATCTCCACACAGTACCTGTGAGATGAGGCCGCTTGGTGAGTGTTACGCGGCCTCGGTAGTGGAGGAGGGATGCACCTCGCCAACTCATCACAGCAGCGATGGAAGTAGTAGTGATAGAAAAGCGAAAGGGAAGATACCTTGCGGCGAAGAGAGAGAGAATCCAGGTTAGAAGTAAGAGAAGGATCATTAATGAGTCTGACTGCCTTAGATTGAACCCTATCAAGAAGATAAGTAAAGGAAGAAGCACCCCAGATGTGTGAGCAGTATTCTAAGCAGAGGCAGATAAGACCTTTGTAAATTTTAAGTAACTGCACTGAGGAAAAGTAATAACGAAAACGAAACAAAACCCCCAATTTTTTGGATGAAGATTTTGAAATTTGGATTATGTGATTCCTCCAAGACAAGTTAGAGGCTATATGGATTCCTAATATATTGATAGAGTTAAGAGGGTAAATTTCATTAGTTTCAAAGACAATAGGGTTATCAGGAGGAGAAGAAGATAAAGAGATAGCCAGAAACTGTGTCTTGGAGGCATTGAATTTAACTAAATTTTGAGTGCCCCATTCAGATACTCTCTGCAAATCGGAGTTAAGAGTAGAAGAAAGAGTGATACGAGATTGATTACGAGTAACAGATGAAGGTTGTGAAGAAAAGGCAGAGGAAAAGTGAAGGGTAGAATCATCGGCAAAGGCATGAAGAGAGGAAGATGGGGATTGTAGAAGATCATTGATGAAGAGAAGGAAGAGAGTAGGTGAAAGAACAGAGCCCTGTGGAACACCACTGGAAACAGAGAAAGGGCTAGATGTCGCGCCATCAACAACTACAGATATAGAACGGTCAGTAAGAAAACTGGAAATCAGAGAACAGAAAGAAGGGGTAAAGCCATAGGCAGGGAGTTTGGCCAACAGAGCCTTGTGCCAGACTCTGACAAAAGCCTTAGAGATGTCAAGGGCGACGACAAAGGATTCCCCATAGTTCCTCAGAGAAGATGACCATACATGAGTAAGATAGGACAGGAGATCACCAGTGGATCTTGCCTTGTGGAAGCCATACTGGTGATCTGAGATAAGTGAGTTAGATTCAAGGCATTTCAAGAAGTGAGCATTGAGCAAAGTTTCGAAAACTTTAGTAATAGAGGAGGTTAGAGCAATAGGTCGGTAGTTAGAAGGAATAGAGCGGTCACCCTTCTTAGGAACAGGTTGAACTAGAGCATGCTTCCAAGATGAAGGATAGATACTGGTTGACAGAATGAGGCGAAAAAGACAGCAAAGCACGGGAGCCAGTTCATCAGTTTACATATAGAGAGGTTAGTGTTAAGGGAAATTTCATTAAATCATTAAGCTTAGTTTATGTGTGAGCAGCAACTATTTGTCCAAAAGAAAACGATATAGTTTGCCTTTGAAAGCTGTGAAGGAGGATGCATTTTTAAGATGCTCTGGAATAATGTTCCAGAGTGTTGGCCCTTTAATAGTGATCATCTCTGAATCTGCTTCTGTGTTTGTTCTCTGAATAAAGAGCTCACTTCTCTGTCTTGTGTTGGTTCCCCTCATAACCCTGACTGCTTTAAATCAAATAGCCAGCTAGGATAATGATGGTCCAAAATTTTGTATAAAAAAACATAAATAGCATAAGTGACCTTGTTTTCTACCCACAGCCATCCATGTTTATTTAGAGCTGGTGTGATGTGGTCATATTTTCTTGTTCCTCCCAGGGCAACTCGAGCTGCAAAATTAATAAGTTTCTGTATTCTGTTTATCTGAGTCTTAATGGTAGCTCCCCAAACAGTTGTGCAGTAATTAATGTGACTTAGGGCTAGTGATTCAGCAAAACTTATTCCTTTAACCTTTGCATACTTTATCTATGTGAGAATCAAACAACAGGTTATTATCAAAGTGAATTCCTAGGTTATCGACTGTTTTGCTAGGTGTAATAATATTGCCGCAAAAATTAATTGTTGTGTTTTCTGGAATTTGTGCTATATGGAATTTTGAACCAATAAACATGCATTGTGTTTTACTTTTGTTAATTAACAGCAAAATTGATTGAAAATAGGTTTTAATTTTTGACAGAGTGTTTTCTGCTCTTAAGGTTAGCTCTGGGAGATTATTAATATCACCACTAAGGAGTAGTTGAGTGTCAGCTGCATATTGTACGATTAGACAGTCAGAAATGAAAGAAGATAGATCATTTTTGTAAATGGAGAAGAGGATAGGACCCAGTATTGATCCATATGGAACACCAAATGATAAATTTTTTGGCATAGAGATAATGTTGTTAAGACGTATAGACTGTTTGCGATTGGATAGATACTCTCTAAACCAGCTCGGATCAATATTTAGGTTAGTACATGAAGAAGAGAGAAGAAGGAAGAAGGAAGAAGAAGAAGAAGAAGAAGAAGAAGAAGAAGAAGGAAGAAGAAGAAGAAGAAGAAGAAGAAGAAGAAGAAGAAGAGAAGAAGAAGAAGAAAAGAGAGAAGAAGAGAAGAAGAAGAAGAAGAAGAAGAAGAAGAAGAAGAAGAAGAAGAAGAAGAAGAAGAAGAAGAAGAAGAGAAGAAGAAGAAGAAGAAGAAGGAGAAGGAGAAGAAGAAGAAGAGAGAAGAAGAAGGAGAAGGAGAAGGAGAAGAAGAAGAGAAGAAGAAGAAGAAGAAGAAGAAGAAGAAGAAGAAGAAGAAGAAGAAGAAGAAGAAGAAGAAGAAGAAGAAGAAGAAGAAGAGAAGAAGAAGAAGAAGAAGAAGAAGAAGAAGAAATTAAAACTGAAAGATATTTTTTTATCCTTAACGTTATCAAGTATATTACTATTGCTTATCTTCAGAGGAATCTGAGTTGTACAGACGAATGAGGCGATACATATATACATACATGGTAGGAGGAATGGTGCCACAGTACTTTTTCTTAGAATAATGTGTACAATGGAAAAAGACTCACTGATTGTAATAATAATAATAATAATAATAATAATAATAATAATAATAATAATAATAATAATAATAATAATAATAATAATAATAATAATAATAATAATAATAATAATAATAATAATAATAATAATAATAATAATAATAATAATAATAATAATAATAATAATAATAATAATAATAATAATAATAATAATAATAATAATAATAATAATAATAATAATAATAATAATAATAATAATAATAATAATAATGATAATAATAATAATAATAATAATAATAATAATAATAATAATAATAATAATAATAATAATAATAAGAAGAAGAAGAATAATGAATAATAATAATAGCATTAAATATAATAACTATTTAAGTAATTAATACCAACCAAAAAAATATTTAAGCTTAACAACAGTAAAACATAAAAAAAAATAATTATATAAACAGTAATCAAGACAAAACAGAAAAAATAAAACTATATTAGAAATACCAACAATAATATTAGTTATGAAATGACACTAAATAAAGGTGAAATAGCAGTTATACTAAAAGAAAGGAAATAAATATAATATATATATAATATATATATATATATATATATATATATATATATATATATATATATATATATATATATATATATATATATATATATATATATATATATATATATATATATATATATCAATTATGGCTAAAAATAAATTAATAAAAAATTAAGAACATATGTTATTTCCGAAATTACATTTTATAAACTTGAATCAAGCATACTTGATAATATGGGGTCCTTTACAAATAAACCATGACATAAGTCAATATTGTGGTGCTCGGTTTAGTTAATTATTGCAGATTCCAAGATGTTTCTAGTAATATTATTATTACTTCTAAAGCACTGGAAGACTTACAATTTCGAACGTTATATTTAGGTTGATTGACACGAAATTCAAATAATTTGCTAGTCAGGCCAACATAATACTTATCACAATCTTTACAAGCAATCTTATAAACAATATTAAAAGTGGAAGCAGGACTATTTTTAATCAGCATATTGCAAAAAGTATTTTCATATCTGAAAACTAAACGGACATTTAATGTTCTCAAAATCTTGACTAAGCTATGACATCCCTAAAAAAGGGAATAACTAGGGTATTATTAAAATTCGAAACAACATTAGTGTCTGTGAAATGTGCGTTTTGCAGCACATTGATGATGATATTGATAACATCTTTGATATTGGGAAAAATCTTTATTATCCCAATCGGTTTTTAAATACCTGCTTCAGTGCTGCAAAACGCACCCCCTCAGATTGAAGAGACAGGAGCTCATGGGCCGGTATTATAGAACTTCACATTTTCACCCACAGAGGTATGCAAAGTGCTGATGGAGTTAGATGCCCATAAAGCTACAGGTACTGATGATATACCCACTTATATATTTAAGAAATGCGGTAAATCAATATCAGCATCACTATGTATCATATTCGAAAAGTCGCTGGAATCAGGGGAGATTCCAAGATGCTGGAAACAAGCAAACGTGGTAACTATCTTCAAAGACAGAACAAGGGATATGGCTCTAAACTATAGACCTGTTTCCTTGACCAACATAGTTTGCAAAGTTATGGAGAAACTACTAAGGAAATATATCTCTCTTCACTTGGAATCCTTCAACTTTTTGTCAGTGACACAGCATGGCGAATCTTACAGGAGAGAGAAAGCTGGACAGATTGCTTATTCCTAGACTTCCAGAAAGCATTTGACACGGTCCCACAAGGAAGACTTTTTAATAAGCTGCCAACAATGGCGAGAATATGTGGAAATGTCTTGGATTGGATAAAAACTTACTTAGAAAGAAGGGAACAAAGGGTTAGAGTAAGACACTCAGTGTCTGAATGGAGAAGAGTTAGTAGCGGTGTTCCACAGGGTTCACTTTTAGGGCCAATTTTGTTCCTTGTATAAGCAAATGACCTACAAGAGTCTGTAAATTCATTCATGAATATGTTTGCAGATGATGCAAAGATTGTGAAGAAAGCAAAAGACGAAAACAATGGTAGAGAACTTCAGAAAGACCTAAATAGTCTGCATGAGTAGTCAAACAAGTAGCTAAAGAGATTCAGTACTTCTAAATGTAAGGTAATGAGAATGGGTGCAAGTGCAAGAAGGCCCAAGCTGGATTACCAAATGACAGGAATAAAACTTCAAGAGACATAGAATGAGAGAGATCTAGGAGTAAACATACTGGCAGATTTATCTCTAGAAATGCATATAAATGGCATAATAAGATCAGCATATGCTTTCTTAGCATATACAAGGGTAGCCTTCAGGCACATGGACAAAGAAATGTTCATAAATATTTATGTAACCTATGTGAGGCCAAAGCTTGAATATGCAGTCCCCTTTTGGAATCCACACTTGAAAAAGAATGTAAGCTAGTTAAGCTGGAAAAAATCAAAGAAATGCCACGAAACTGGTGCCAGAAATACGCAATCTCAGTTATGAGGAGAGGCTGAGGGAATAAGACTTACCATCACACGAAGTTAGAAAAAATAGGGGGGATATGGTGACGGTTTTTAAATTCCTTCATGGTTACGACAGAGTGGATAAGGATCGATATTTTGATATAGCTGGCACTAGAACTAGAGGTCATACTTTGAAACTTCGTAAGAAAACTTCTTTACAGAATGTAAGGAAGTACTTTTTTAGTGTAAGAGTAGTTTATAATTGGAATACGCTAAGCGAGGAGGTAGTTAATGCCAACACAATCCATAGTTTTGAGGACAAGCATGATAAATATCACTAAGTATGAAATTATGCCGACAAAGAGACGGGAAGATACGAGCTTGGGGCTCTTTTCCGTAAGCACAAAATAGGTAATTTCTAATTATAATAATTATATATATATATATATATATATATATATATATATATATATATATATATATATATATATATATATATATAGTCACCGTGGCTCAAGCGGTAGCGTCCGCAACCTTGAGGCATCAGGTCGAGGGTTCGCGCCTCGTCACGGTCTGAAGTTAGCAAGGGCATGCACTCAGGGTAACGATTACATCTGCCAAAACAAGTCCTTCGCAAGAAGGCAACCGTCCTAGCCCTTGGTAGAAAAGGGAGTCCGTGACGTAAAACCGCAAAACTTATAATAAAAAACAATATATATATATATATATATATATATATATATATATATATATATATATATATATATATATATATATATATATATATATATATATGAATCATATTTTACCCCTTGATCGAGACTCGAACCTAAGACACATATGATAAAAGGGGTAAAATATGATTCATGCTTTCACATATGGTAAAGTGTCTATTTGATTATTGTTGATAATTATATATATTGAGACTTTAATTAAATGCGAAAACAAAGCCACTTGTGAGGTTTTGCGAAACTGTAATATGATCAAAAAGGCATTCAGAAAGAATGCGCTTATTCCCAGCAAAGCAGTCAAGATTTGAGGTTGGTTTCTTTCTTACACCTTTAGTGTAGTTTGTAGCGCCTTGGCACAATAATTATGGGTTTTAGGTTTGAGTCTCGGTCAAGGAGTAGAATATGATTCATGTTTTCAAATATAGTAATGTGCTTATTTGATTATATATATATATATATATATATATATATATATATATATATATATATATATATATATATATATATATATATATATATATATATATGTATGTATGTATGTATGTATGTATGTATGTACGTACGTACGTACGTACATACATAAGTAGTGGAGTTCCACAGGGTTCAGTTTTAGGGCCACTTTTATTCCTTGTATATGTAAATGACCTACCAGAATCTGTAAATTCATTCATGAATATGTTTGCAGATGATGCAAAGATTGTGAAGAAAGTAGGAAACGAGAACAATGGTAGAGAACTTCAGGAAGATCTAAATAGTCTGCATGAGTGGTCAGAAAAGTGGCTAATGAAATTCAATACTTCAAAATGTAAGGTAATGAGAATGGGTACAAGTGCAAGAAGGCCCAAGCTTGACTACTCGGTGGCTGGAGTACAACTTCAAGAGACAGAAATTGAGAGAGATCTAGGAGTAAACATACTGGCAGATTTGTCTCCAGAAATGCATATAAATGGCATAGTAATGGCAGCATATGCCTTCTTATCAAATGTAAGGGTAACCTTCAGGCACATGGACAAGGAAATGTTCAGAAATATTTATGTAACCTATGTGAGGCCAAAACTCGAATATGCAGCCCCCTTTTGGAATCCGCACTTGAAAAAGCACATAGCTAAGCTTGAAAAAGTTCAAAGATATGCCATGAAACTGGTGCCAGAAATACGTAATCTCAGTTATGATGAGAGGCTGAGGGAATTAGACTTACCATCACTCGAAGCTGGAAGATTGAGGGGAGATCTGGTGACAGTCTTTAAATTCCTTCATGGTTATGATAGAGTGGATAATGATCGATATTTTGATATGGCTGGCTCTAGAACTAGAGGTCATAGTTTGAAGCTTCGTAAGAAAACTTCTTTGAAGGATGTAAGGAAATACTCTTTCAGTGTAAGAGTAGTTGATACTTGGAATTCGCTAAGCGAGGAGGTAGTTAATGCTATCTCAATCCATAGTTTTAAGGACAGGTATGATAAGCATCACTAAGTACAAAATGGAACCGATCAGGTAATCATAATTAGGTAATCATAATTGGGTAATCACATACATACATACATAGAGTGGATGGATTCAGTTTTACGTCACGAACTCCCTTTTCTACTAAGGGCTAGGACGGTTGCCTCCTTACAAAGGACTTACATACATACATACATACATACATACATACATACATACATACATACATACATACATACATACATGCAAGCATGCATGAAGGCACGCACGCACGCCCCCACACACACACGCACACACACACACACAAACACTATGGATTGAGTTAGCATTAACTATTCGCTTAGCGAATTCCAATCAGCAACTGCTTTTACACTATAAAAAAAAAAGTACTTCCTTACATCCTGCAAAGAAGTTTTCTTACAAAGCCTCAAACTATGACCTCTAGTTCTAGTGCCAGCTATATCAAAATATCGGTCCCTATCCACTCTTTAATAACCAATCACACACACACACACAAACACACACATACATACATACATACATACATACATACATACATACATACATACATACATACATACATACATACATACATACATACATACATACATACATACATACATACATACATACATACATACATACATACATACATACATACATACATACATACATACATACATACATACATACATACATACATACATACATACATACATACATACATACATACATACATACATACATCCTTCTTACCGATATATATTCGTAATTAGAGATTGAAAAAATTAATTGCTAATGACTTTTTAATTATTTTGTCGGTTTTTCTTTGATTGAGTGTATTATTTCTTTTGAATTAGACCTCTCATACTATTTTTAATTCTTAATTCTCTCAGGTCTCCTGAGTCCTTTTTGTTTTTACTCCCTCTGTCATTGTTAGTTGTTACTTTATATATTCACTTGTGCTTGAGATGGGGTCCAGTGATTACCCGAAATATAGCGCTATTTTGTTTTCTATGTGTTGTTTCACTGATGGGCTGTATGCTAACATTTCTGCTTACATACATACATACATACATACATACATACATACATACATACATACATACTTACTGCTTACATACATGCATACATACATACATACATACATACATACTACTCTACTACATCTACATACATCTACATACATACATACATACATACATACATACATACATACATACATACATACATACATACATACATACATACATACATACATACATACATACATACATACATACATACATAAAAACATGTCTGAGTGTATATATGTAAACACAAAAGACTGTTCTAACTTTAGAATAATATTTTCTCTTTTCAATGCAAATTATTAAAATAATTTGAACCAATTTGTGCATAATGTACACAACTTTTAGAATCTCTCTCTCTCTCTCCTCTCTCTCTCTCTCTCTCTCTCTCTCTCTCTCTCTCTCTCTCTCTCTCTCTCTCTCTCTCTCTCTCTCTCTCTCTCTCTCTCTCTCTCTCTCTCTCTCTCTCTTCAAAGGGAGGTGTGGTTGAATATTCAGTGATGTTCTTAGGTTGCTGTCTATTATCATTTTCTGCAACACCAAAGAAAACAACTTGTTTTTGTATCAAAACCTCATATGCTTTTACCGAATACATTGGAGGCTTTCATTTTTTTTTTTTTCAAAGAATGGATATGCTCTTTTGCTTTACGAAATGAGATACAGATTCTAAGGAGAAAATATGATGAAATTGGGAACATACTGAAATTTTTATTACATGTATTAATTTTTATTTGCTGTTTTTTCTTGACAAAGTAATATAATCATTTGTTCTCTCTCTCTCTCTCTCTCTCTCTCTCTCTCTCTCTCTCTCTCTCTCTCTCTCTCTCTCTCTCTCTCTCTCTCTCTCTCTCTCTCTCTCTCTCTCTCTCTCTCTCTCTCTCTCTCTCTCTCTCTCTCTTTCTCTCTCTCTCTTCTCTCTCTCTCTTTCTTTCTCTCTTCTCTCTTTATATATATATATATATATATATATATATATATATATATATATATATATATATATATATATATATATATATATATATATATATATATGTATATGTATATATATATATATATATATATATATATATATATATATATATATATATATATATATATATATATGCATACATACATACATACATATAGCTCGAGTGGTGGTCTCGAGCTATAGGAGTAAATGCTAGGATGAAAGTCTTCTGTCGGGAGAATAATATAGGTTTTATAGACGGGTGGGATCACTTCACTAGTCGTAAGCATATGTATGCAAGGGATGGAGTGCATCTTTCTAATTCAGGTGTCTCGGTATTGGCTGGTATGATAGACAGAGAGGTAGGGGGGTTTTGTTAGACACAAATAATGAAATGATTAATACTTGTGCAGAGAAATTAGTCAGTAAGGGTTCAGTAAATAGTGGGTCAAATAACTGGGAGTCTAAGGATAAGAACCATTTGTTACATAGAACAAATATTAACAAAAAGAATAGCCACAAGAAGGGTGAAGCTAGAGAAAGTTTAAAAGTATATTATACAAATAGCCGTAGTTTAGGTAACAAGATAGAAGAACTGAGAGCCATAGTATGTAGTGAGAGACCGGATATAATATGCATTAGTGAAAGTTGGATTAAATTAGAAAGCAAACACCTTAAAGCTGAGTACATAATTACAGGATATAAACTTTATAATGCTGATCGTAGTGCAGATAAAAGAGGGGGAGGGGTAATTATGTATATTAGAGATAGCCTCAGAAGCTGCATTAAGTCTGGAATTAAGACAAATCTAAATTCAGAAACCTTATGGGTTGAAATTAAAAATAATATAGAAAGTCTAGTTGTAGGAGTAGTCTACAGACCACCTGATCTAGATAATACAGAGTCGCAAGTTATATACGATGAAATTTCTAAAGTGAGCAGGTCAAATAGAGTTTGCATTGTAGGCGATTTTAATTTTAGACATATTAACTGGGAAACCATAACAGGTGATAGTAGCTCTAAGGAGTTTTTGGAAGTAGTAGAAGACAATTTCCTTTCTCAGCATGTACATGAAGCAACACGGGGGGTGAATACACTAGATTTAGTTCTTAGTAATAGAGAGAATATGGTTACAAATTTAGAAGTTGGTGAAAAATTGGGCAACAGTGACCATGATTCCATTAGATTTAACATAATTTTCAAGGAAACTATAAAGGAAAATAAGAATATTGTTCCAAACTTTAGAGCAGGAGATTTTGAGGGCTTAAAAACTAAATTATCTAATGAGGTATGGGAAGGGATTTCTGGGGTACAGATGTGGGTAGTTAATCCAGCAGGTCAGGTCGCAGGTAGCGGATTACCCCGAAATTTGGGTACCACATGCCAAGGATTATCACAAGATAAGATCAATACATTAAATTCTCTCACAGGAAAGAACAGCAGCCCGTCAGTTAATATAAATTTGGATGAGGAATATAACAATTTTGTCATGACTCTTAAGAATAGTCAGAGAGACTATATTCCCATGAAACATTGCAGATCAAGAAAAAATGACCCTAAATGGATGAACAATAGAATAAAGAATCTTATAGGTATTAAAAGAGGAATATACAGGAAACTAAAAAGAGGTGAAGAGCAGGTGAGGCAGCAATATATACAGTTAAACAGGGAAGTTAAAAAGATAGTTAGAGAGTCGAAAAGAAAATACGAAGTTCGAATAGCAGGAGAAGCTAAAGAAAATCCTAAAGGGTTTTATCAACATTATCAAACAAAATTTAAGGAAAAAGTCGGACCAATTGAAGTAGCCAATGGCCATATCACAGATGACGATAAAGTGATGTGTACATGTTTAAATGATTATTTCTTATCTGTATTTACAAATGAAAACTTGGAAAATATTCCGGAAGTAGAATCCATTTACAGAGACAGTCCCGATAATATACTTAGTTCAATAAATATTACGAGAGAGGAGGTAATAAAAGAAATAGATAAATTAAAGGCTCATAAATCTCCGGGACCTGATGGAATATATGCTAGAATATTAAAGGAATGCAAGGAAGAGCTTAGTTGTCCTCTAACTGCATTATTTAATAATTCAATAAAATTAGGATCGGTACCCATGGAGTGGAAATTGGCAGATGTGGTACCAATATTTAAAAAAGGAGAACGTGTTAAAAAGAATAATTATAGGCCGGTAAGTTTAACGTCAACAGTGGGTAAGATTCTAGAATCCATAATTGCAAATAAAATAAGGGCACATCTAGAATTACACAGACTGATAAAACTTTCACAACACGGGTTTCTTAAGGGTTTTTCGTGCCTTACAAACTTACTGTCTTTTTATTCAGAAGTTTACGAGGCAGTAGATTGTGGCAAAGAATATGATACAATATATCTAGATTTTAGCAAAGCTTTTGATAGAGTTCCTCACAAAAGATTAGTTAAAAAGCTGGAAGCTCATGGTATAGGAGGAGCTGTGCTCAGATGGATCAAACAATGGTTAAAAGACAGAAAACAGAGGGTTTGCATAAATGGAGAGAAATCAGAGTGGGGCTCGGTTACAAGCGGGGTACCACAAGGCTCGGTACTGGGTCCTCTATTATTCATCGTATATCTAAATGATCTGGATTCGGATATCAATAGTAACCTAAGTAAATTCGCAGACGGCACTAAAATAGGTAGAACTATAAATGGAAAAGAAGACATTCATGCTTTACAGGAAGATCTAAATAGATTATCTGAATGGTCGGACAAATGGCAAATGGAATTTAATGTTGAAAAATGTAAAGTAGTTAAAATGGGTACTATAAAAGACAATACTAGTTATAAGCTAAATAACCATGAAATCATGAGTTCTCAGTGTGAAAGGGATTTGGGAGTACTTGTGAGTAGTAGTCTTAAGCCAAGAGAGCAATGCACAGCAGTCAGAAATAAAGCAAACAGAATTTTAGGATTTATCTCAAGAAGCGTCAGCAATAGGACGGAAAAAGTTATTTTGCAGCTCTATCTTGCATTAGTTAGGCCCCATTTAGATTATGCTGTGCAATTCTGGTCACCCTATTATAGAATGGAAATTGAATCCTTGGAGAGAGTGCAACGAAGAATGACCAAGATGACACACAATATCAGAAATCTACCATATGAGGACAGATTAAAAAAACTTAATCTACATTCTCTAGAGAGGCGAAGAGTTAGGGGGGATATGATTGAAGTGTATAAATGGTTTAAAGGGATTAACAAGGGAGATATTAATAAAGTTTTAAAAATTCATGATCAAACCAGAACTCGTAATAATGGATTTAAGCTTGATAAATTTAGGTTCAGAAGGGAAATTGGTAAAAATTGGTTTGGTAATAGAGTAGCTGATGCATGGAACAAGCTTCCTAGTAGGATAGTAAATGCCAATACCTTAGACACCTTCAAATGTAGATTAGATAGACATATGACAGAGGTAGGGTGGGTATGAATAGGTTAGTGCTTATTAGAAAAATCATAAAAAGAAAAACAGAATAAATAAGTAGAGTAGAATAGAATAGGTGGTCTCGAGCTATAGGAGTAAATGCTAGGATGAAAGTCTTCTGTCGGGAGAATAATATAGGTTTTATAGACGGGTGGGATCACTTCACTAGTCATAAGCATATGTATGCAAGGGATGGAGTGCATCTTTCTAATTCAGGTGTCTCGGTATTGGCTGGTATGATAGACAGAGAGGTAGGGGGGTTTTGTTAGACACAAATAATGAAATGATTAATACTTGTGCAGAGAAATTAGTCAGTAAGGGTTCAGTAAATAGTGGGTCAAATAACTGGGAGTCTAAGGATAAGAACCATTTGTTACATAGAACAAATATTAACAAAAAGAATAGCCACAAGAAGGGTGAAGCTAGAGAAAGTTTAAAAGTATATTATGCAAATAGCCGTAGTTTAGGTAACAAGATAGAAGAACTGAGAGCCATAGTATGTAGTGAGAGACCGGATATAATATGCATTAGTGAAAGTTGGATTAAATTAGAAAGCAAACACCTTAAAGCTGAGTACATAATTACAGGATATAAACTTTATAATGCTGATCGTAGTGCAGATAAAAGAGGGGGAGGGGTAATTATGTATATTAAAGATATCCTCAGAAGCTGCATTAAGTCTGGAATTAAGACAAATCTAAATTCAGAAACCTTATGGGTTGAAATTAAAAATAATATAGAAAGTCTAGTTGTAGGAGTAGTCTACAGACCACCTGATCTAGATAATATAGAGTCGCAAGTTATATACGATGAAATTTCTAAAGTGAGCAGGTCAAATAGAGTTTGCATTGTAGGCGATTTTAATTTTAGACATATTAACTGGGAAACCATAACAGGTGATAGTAGCTCTAAGGAGTTTTTGGAAGTAGTAGAAGACAATTTCCTTTCTCAGCATGTACATGAAGCAACACGGGGGGTGAATACACTAGATTTAGTTCTTGGTAATAGAGAGAATATGGTTACAAATTTAGAAGTTGGTGAAAAATTGGGCAACAGTGACCATGATTCCATTAGATTTAACATAATTTTCAAGGAAACTATAAAGGAAAATAAGAATATTGTTCCAAACTTTAGAGCAG
>JAXCGZ010006458.1:20000-25000 GCA_037179515.1 Halocaridina rubra
GAGAAATCGGTGCCCAATTCCAAACGGTTTGAAATTCCTTATTCATCTCGACAAGAATAATCAAAGCTTTTGACCTCCATAAGCGATGTATCTAATAATGTTATCTACAGATATTCATATCAGTTTCAAGTTATATATTATTAGAGGGGAAATTTTCAATATGGGCGTTTCGAGTAGATTAAATATTCCATGAGAGGGTCTAAACAAGGTAATCCTCTGCCCAAAAATGTGACAACATTCTCTCTCTCTCTCTCTCTCTCTCTCTCTCTCTCTCTCTCTCTCTCTCTCTCTCTCTCTCTCTCTCTCTCTCTCTCTCTCTCTCTCTCTCTCTCTCTCTCTATTTTCAAATGTATATTCAGTGATGTTTGAATACATTTGAACGAATTATTGGAATCAATTAATTTAGATCTCCAAAGCCGGCATAAAATTACGTGATAATTTAGAATTATTGGAAACATATTCATTTGCCACTACGTTTCAGTTAAATAACGTATTTTCATGACAAACTTAAAAAGAAAAAATATTGTTACTATCAAAAAGAACTACAACAAAAATATATCAGAATTTACTGTTATTGATAAACATGTATAACACTGAATATCTTTACTATATTATTATTATTTACATGATCAATATAAAATATAAAAAAATTAAAAACAAAATATTTTTGTATAAATCTTTCTATATATATGAGCCATTTTCCCCTTACAAGGAGAGTAGCTGAGTCAGGGCAAAATACTCTGACTCTATGGAAAGAGGATATACAGAGGAGAGGACTCCCAGTCCCCTCGCTCTGCCCTATTTAGTCGACTCATACGATAAGCAGGGGAATACGGAGGACGTATTCTAGCCCCCCTTCCTATTTAAATTCTTCATTAGGAAAAAAAAACTAATTTTGTGATAATAACAGTGTAAGAGTAAACATATTCCACACGCACACATGATTATCGATGAAGCAACATATATGAGAGAAAAGACCTTTCGAAATGTGCTATTTTCATATAATTAATAACATTGTTCTCCGCTTGAAGCAAAGTATATAATAATAATGATATACTCTGGATGAACGTATGAAATAAAAAAAAAAATTCAAAGACCACCTCTACATATTTCGAACTTCCAATACAAAAATGCTATTTATATATAACATATATGTAAATATTTTTGTATGCTATTTACATATTTATTATATGTAAAGAGCATTTTTGTATGAGAAGTGCTATTTACATATAATATGCTCTTTACATATAAACTATTTTGTTCTAGCCTTAAATCGATACCTGTAATAATAATAATAATAATAATAATAATAATAATAATAATAATAATAATAATAATAATAATAATAATAATAATAATAATAATAATAATAATAATAATAATAATAATAATAATAATAACAATAATAATAATAATAATAATAATAATAATAATAATAATAATAATAATAATAATAATAATAATAATAATAATAATAATAATAATAATAATGATGATGATGATGATGATAATAATAATAACAATAATAATGATAATAATAATAATAATAATAATAATAATAATAATAATAATAATAATAATAATAATAATAATAATAATAATAATAATAATAATAATAATAATAATAATAATAACAATAATAATAATAATAATAATAATAATAATAATAATAATAATAATAATAATAATAATAATAATAATAATAATAATAATAATGATGATAATGATAATGATGATGATGATAATAATAATAACAATAACAATAATAAAAATAATAATAACAGTAATAATAATGATAATAATAATAATAACGATAATAATAATAATAATAATAATAATAATAATAATAATAATAATAATAATAATAATAATAATAATAATAATAATTATAATAATAATACATACATACATATGCCTTGGCTGTTTCCCCCTTTAATTGGGGGGTAGCCGACATCAAGAAAGGAAAACAAATAGGGGGATTACTTTGGTCTATGGGCAATGACGAGGGAGCTAGCGACCGTTCAGATGGCACTGCTGGAGTGCCACAGCCCATCCTCCCGGCTCTTCCACAACCTGTGTCGCTTCACAACTGCCAGCTCCTCCTACTGCCCCTACCACAGGGCTATCTCTGTATGATGCAGCCCCGTGGTAACAGCAGATGCCCATCAGAGCCGCGTCACAATCGCTCGCCACTCATTCCTATTCCTAGCACGCTCGCTTGCTTCCCTCACATCCATCCTCCTATCATTCAGGGCTCTCCTTACTCCATCCATCCATCCAAACCTAGGCCTCCCTCTAGCATTTCTCCCATCAACTCTCGCATTCATCACCTTTTTCAGCAGCCTTTCATCATCCATCCTTTCCACATGGCCAAACCATCTCAGAACATTCATATCTACTCTGGCTGCAATTTCTCTCCTCACACCCGTTCTTGCTCTCACCACTTCATTCCTAACCCTATCCAATCGAGATACACCAATCATAGTACAGTGGTAACGCGCTGGCTTCGCATTCATGAGGTCGAAAGATCGGTTCCCGTCCAAGACCGAGAGTTTAAGCTGTTTACTGGCAGGAACTGCTGTGGGTGTACACCACAGTGGGGGGTTGGGGCTTACCCTGGCTGACGAATACCCATTGTATTGAAATGGAAATAAAGTATTATTATTACTCCTGAGGCATTTCATCTAAAACACATTTAGTTTCCGTCTCTCACTTACTTTCATACCCCATAACTCTGATCCATACATCACAGTTGGCACAACCACTTTCTCATACAAAACTTTCTTAACATTCATTTCCAACCCTCTATTCTTCATCACTCCTTTCAATGCACCCAACACTTTACATCCTTCATTCACTCTGCGACACACATCTGCTTCCACTCCACCATTTGCAGCTATAACTGAGCCTAAATACTTAAACTGATTAACCTCCTCAAATGTCTCTCCATTCAACATAACATTCAATCCAGCACCATCCTCATTTCTTGTACACCTCATAACCTTACTCTTTCCCACATTCACTCGCAGCTTCCTTCTCTCACACACCATTCCAAATTCTGACACTAACTGACACAGCTTTTCCTCTGAATCTGCCACCACCACAGTATCATCTGCAAACAGCAACTGATTCAGCTCCCACTCGTTATCATCCCCATCTACCATTCTCAAACCTCGACCACGCACTCGCTCATTCACCTCTCTTACAACTCCATCAATATACAAATTGAACCGCCATGGTGACATCACACATCCCTGTCTCAGTCCCACACTCACTGGAAACCACTCACTCACTTCATTCCCTACCCTAACACAAGCTCTACTACCCTCATACAAACTCTTCACTGCATGCAACAATTTACCATTGATTCCATATAATCTCAAAACATTCCACATAGCCTCTCTATCAACTCTATCATATGCTTTCTCCAGATCCAAAAATGCAAAATACACATCCTTACCCTTTGCTAAATATTTCTCAAATAACTGCCTAACTATAAAAATCTGATCTATACAACCTCTACCTCTCCTAAAACCACTCTGCACTTCCGCGATCACATATTCTGTCTTATCCCTAATCCTATTAACCAGTATCCTACCATACACTTTTCCTACCACACTCAACAAACTAATACCCCTAAAATTACTGCATTCATACATATCTCCCTTACCTTTGTATAGGGGCACTATACAGGCAATCACCCAATCCACTGGCACCAATGACAACATAAAGCATATATTAAACACTCTCACTAACCATTTCAATGCAGTCACACCCCCTTCTTTCAACATCGCTCTCACACCATCCATTCCAGGTGCTTTACCTGCTTTCGCTTCATACAATGCCCTTTTCACCTCCTCTCTTCTAATCTCTCTCTCATTTTCATCTCCCATTACTGGCCCTTGAACCCCTCCCACTGCCACTATAGCTGCCTCTCTATCTTCCTCAACATTCAACAAGCACTCAAAATATTCTGCCCATCTTTTTCTTGCATCGTTCCCTCTTACCATCTGTCCATTCACATCTTTCACTGTCTCTTCCATCCTCGATCCACCCTTCCTTGCTCTCTTCACTTCTTTCCAAAACTTCTTTTTTTTCTCCTCATATGACCAACTAAAATCCTGTCCCCACCTAACATTTGCCAACCTCTTCTCTTCCTCTACCTTCTGCTTGGTTTCCACATTTTTCTCCCTATATCTTTCATACTTCTCCCTACTTTTACACTGCAGCCATTCCTCAAAAGCCCTCTTTTTCTCTTCCACCTTCATTTTCACCCCTTCATTCCACCACTCGCTGCCCCTCCTCATGCCACCTCCAACAAACCTCTTTCCACACACATCACTTGCATGTCCCACAAAACATTCTTTCATCAACCCCCATTCCTCCCCTAACTCCCCAACTTCTCTTTCATTCACCCTGTCATATGCCACTCTCAACCTGTCCTGATATTCCTGTCTCTTCTCTGGCTTTTTCAACTCTTCCACCTTCACTATTTCCCTTCTACATCCCCCCACACTATTTCCCCACTCTTTTGCTACTACCACTTTTGCTTCAACCAAAAAATGATCAGAAATCCCAGCAGCCACACCCCTGAATGCATGTACATCTTTCACTCTACCAATCATGGTCTTTGCTACCAACACATAATCCATCAATGCTCTTTCTTTCACTCTTCCATTTGCCACTCTCATCCATGTATACTTATTTATTAACTTCTTCTTAAATAAACTATTACCTATCACCAACTCTTGCTCCACACACATATCTAACAGTCTCTCGCCACTCTCATTCCCACCTGGTACCCCATACTTTCCTACAACACCTTCTATCTCTCCATCACCCACTCTGGCATTCAAGTCACCCAACACAACTACATAGTTCCTTCTACTCAGACCATCTACACATCTAGTTAACTCATTCCAGAATTCATCCCGCTCTTCCTCACTTCTCTCACATCCTGGCCCATACGCACTAACAAAAACCCAACATTCCCTTCCTAT
>JAXCGZ010006458.1:30000-40564 GCA_037179515.1 Halocaridina rubra
GAAAAGGGAGTCCACGACGTGAAACCAATCACAGTACTTGTTATCATTTATTTGGTGGAATTTATTTATATGGCGATGTATTTTCTTATTATTATTATTATTATTATTATTATGCTTCTCAAGGATCTGATTATTGTATTTCTGTTCGGGAGAGAATTTGAAGCTTGAAAACGTGAACTAAAACACAAAGTAAACACAATAATATTTTGTTTTTTTCAAAATGGTTTTCATATTCACTTGACATATAGATCCTTAGCGATAAAGTGAGAAACTGAGGGAAGGAAACATTCAAGAAGATACTGATTCATCATGGACTCCACATATCTCATATAACACCAACCGAGCCTGATGAGTTAACACTATTTATGCTAACAGGTAAGTCGCTACCCTATCTTTCTTTTCTCTCAAATAGCTCTGAAGCCTCTATATAGGACCCACTTTGGAGGGTCGAAATTCGGGTACATCATCCATTGAGATAAAGGAGTTGGTTGTTCTGTACTATAAAAACAATTACCTCTATTATAAAAAATAAAAACGAAAACACAAATAAGATAAATGATTCAAGCTTTAATAAAAAATATATAAATAAAAATAGGTAAGTAGTATTTTATATATATATATATATATATATATATATATATATATATATATATATATATATATATATATATATATATATATCAGGTAGCTCTAAAGTTTCCCTGACCATACCTTTGGGGATGGAGGCATTCATCCTCACCTCTATGAAAACTTTTTCTCTCCCTAATTCTTGGTTTGACCGTGCCTGCTCCATAGCAATTCAGGCCAGGGATCGGGCACACCAGTCGTACCAAATCTCTCCTTCTGATTTAACTCATGAATCGTTGCAAAGCTCAGATTCGAAGGTCTAGAGCTTTTTTTTTTCTAAGAGGGAAAGTTGATAACCTTAAGTCCTCTTCCCCTGATAAATGTTTCTGGCCCTTGGACAAAAACCTCTCACCTCTCCAAAAACTTCTGTAATTAAAGCTGTCCATCTCTCATTCGTTCTGATGGTTCTTTGGCTTGCTCTCTCACTAACAAGGCCATTCTCTTTGGCTCTCATTTTTCTGCTAACTCTTACTTAAGCGATTCCAGTGCACCTGTTCTTCATACCTTACCCCCTCTCTAACCCTAAGCCCTCCCTTATTCTTTCTTCAAGCAAAGTCCATAAGGTTCTTTGTTCTCCAAGGACGAAAAATGCATCCGGACCCGATGGTATCACTGCAAGGATCCTTAAGGAGTTTGCAGATGAACTGGCTCCCGTTCTTTGCAGTCTTTTTTTGCCTCATTCTCTCAACCAGTTTCTATCCTTCATATTGGAAACATGCTCTAGTTCAACCTGTTCATAAGAAGAGTGAAAACTCTATTCCTTCCAACTACCAACCTATTGTCCAAACTCCTGCTATTGCTAAAGTATTCGAAACTTTTGTAAATTCTCCCTTCTTGAAATGTCTTGAATCTAACTCGCTTATCTCCAATCATCTCTTCCACAGAGCAAAACCCGCTGGTGACCTCCTGTCCTATCTTACTCATGTATGGTTATCTTCTCTGAGAAACTAAAGGAATCCTTTGTTGTCACCCTTAATATCTCTAAGGCTTTTTACAGAGTCTGGCACAAGGCCCTGTTGGCCAAGCTGCATGAGTATGGTTTTACCCCTTCTCTGTGTTCTCTGATTTACAGTTTTCTTTCTGACTGCTTCATATCTGTGGTTGATGATAGTGCAACAACTAGCTCATTCCCTGTTACCAGTGGTGTTCCATAGGACTCTGTTATATCACCTACTCTGTTTCCTCTCTTCATCAACAATCTTCTTCAGTCCCCATCCTCTCCTCTTCTCCACACCTTTACCGATGATTCTACCCTTCATTTTCCTCTGCCTTCTCTTAACAACCTTTATCTGCTACTCGTAGTCAGTCTTATATAACTCTTTCTTCTACTCTCAACTCCAATTTGCAGAGGGTATCTAAGTGAGGCACCCAAAATTTAGTTAAATTTAATGCCTCAATTACACATTTTCTGGCTATCTCTTTATCTCATTCTCCTACTGATATCTCTATTACGACTTTATAGCTGTCCCAAAAGAGCTAGTGCCAAAATAGCTGGTACAATTGAGCTAGTGCGACAAAACGGTTAGTATCATAATAGCTAGTGCCAAAATTGCTAGTAGTAAATTTTAGTTGGTACTAAAATAGCTGTTACGACAAACTAACAACCTCATTAAAATAGGGAATTTGATGCATCATAACAGTATCAATAAACATTATTTTTTTTTTAAATGTTTCATAATGTGTCTATTTGTAGTTATTAAGACAAATTATATATTATGCTCTAGCTATTATGTTCAGTGTTTCCTTTTTTTATTTTAACAGAAGTACTTTAGTATCATTTCACCCTTCACAATGAACGTAATCAAGTCTCAGAAAGGAAACGATATGGTTAGTTACGAAGGATTTTTGTATCACAAAAACACAACAAATAAAACCACTCAGAACTGGAGATGAGTAATTAAGGACTGCAGAAGAGGCACATTGAAAACACAGTTTTACTACAAAGAAAAAGTTTAGGTAACACTTGGACAAGAACATAATCCTTATCCAGATCCTGCACACGGCAAAATGTAAGAAATTGCTTTTCAGTAAAATGAACGAAGAAGCCTCTAATTTTACTGTTCCTCAAAGAAGAATCATTGCCAGCACAGTACAAAAGCCTGACGATGAAGCAATGACAAAAGTCCTTAGAAAAAGAGCTCTCCAAAAACGTATTCAACGCAACTGCTGTAAAAATGAAGGTTACCTTCATGACCCTCCGTCAGTTGATGAATTAATACTTCCTGAAGAATGTAGAACAGTTGCCATTAAGGGAAATACGGAATCGTTCTTATTATGTGATGTAGTTAGTGATTCGAAGTGATATGCTAGTGAAACAATGCTTGATCAACTTGCCAATTCGGAAGTCTGGATGTGCAATGGCACTTTTAATGTTGTACCTTAACTGTTTTATCAATTATATGCAATCCATGTTGTTAGGGAAAACTTTCTGTTTGGAAATATATATATTTTGATGCCTGATACAACTCAGTTAACATATGAGAGACCTTTTAAAGTGCTGAAAGACAAGCGTCCAGATTGTAACCCTGAAAACGTAATGTTAGATTTCGAAAAATCTGCTATTAATGCTTTCATAGAAGTATTGCCTAATGCAAACGAACACGGATGCTTTTTTCATCTTTCCCAGTCATTATGGAGAAAGATTCAGGATATTGGAGTGACAAATAGCTATGTATCTGATGCTATAACTGCCGTCTTTATTACAAGATGTTTGCAGCAGCCTTGGCGTTCCTTTATCCTGATCAGGTGACAGATGCATATGAGGAGCTGAATGAAGACCTCGAACTTTTGCAATGGGATGAAAAATTGAAAAGCTTGTATGACTATTTTGAAGACATGCATTGAAAGAATCCAGAGAAGAGGAAGGAGAGAAGAACCATATTTCCTCTCGAATTGTGGAATGTTCGGCAAAGAATAGAAAAAAGTATATCAAGGACGAATAATAAACTAGAGGGATGGCATCGTGCTATTCAAACAATGTTCGACTCTGCTCATCCAACCGTATGGCACTTTCTTCAGGGCATTCAAAGGGAAGCAGAAGGATGCACCTATTAAAAAGAAAACTAAACAAAGCAATGAGAGACTCAAAACTTTTATTAACAAGCATTAATATAATGAAATAACTACCAAAGATATTTTGCTAGGGATCAGATAAAATAAAACATATTAAAGCTTTATTAGCATTTATCAGTATTAAGTGTTCTATTCTCCATATTTTCCAACAAAGTTTTTGTAATTAACAATGTCAGAGATATGTTTTTATAACCTTTTGCTATACATGCAGTACAAGTAAAAATAACTACTATACTGTATATCGTAAACACTTGAAAATAAATTTCTTGGCATTTTTATGCTGTTCATTTTTATAAAATAGCTTTTTAGTACCGGCTATTTCAGTACCAGCTAAAATGTAATACTAGCTATTTTGGCACACTAGCTATTTTGGCACTAGCAATTGAAATACTAGCCATTTTTGTCGCACTAGCTCAAGTTGTACCAGCTATTTTGGAACTAGCTCTTTTGGGACAAAGTATTTTGGAGTGCACCGCTTCGAAACTAACGAAATTTACCCTCTTAATTCTATAAGCATATTAGGAATCCAAATAGCCTCTAACTTGTCTTGGAAGAGTCACAACCCAAATTTATAAATCTGCATCCAAAAAATTGGGGGTTCTGTTTCGTTTTCGTCATTACTTTTCCTCTTTAAAGTTGCTTAAACTCTAAAAAAGGTGTGATCCATCCCTGCTTAGAATATTGCTCTCACATCTGGGGGTGCTTCATCTTACACTTATTTCCTTGATTGGTCTAAATCTAAGGCAATCAAACTCTTCAATGACCATTCTCTTACTTTTAATCTGGATTCTCTATCTCTTCGCTGTAAGGTATCATTGTTTCTCTTCTCTCTTGCTACTGCTTCCATTGCTGCTCTGATGAGTTGTTGAGTTATCTCTCCCCCTATGCCGAACCCACATAACACTCATCAAGCAGCCTCGTCTCTCAGGTACAGTGTGGAAATTTGTAGCTCGTGGATTGGTTGGTGCAGCGACAGCTTCTCCCCATCCACCTTGGAAGTCTGGCATTCTCTTTCTCATGTTTTTTCTAATTTCTTGCAACCAATTTTCCTTCAAAAAGCGGATCTATAGTGATCTCAGGGTTTAGCCCTGCCTTATCTCTAGGTCCTCAATGCTTCTATTATTCTTTCAGTCTATCCTTTTCATACTGTGTATCATTCCCTTATGTCTGCCTTGTCCTTAATCATCTACTTTTTCTTTCGTCTTAAAGCTTTATTCGTGCCCCGACCTGATAATGGCAATTTCTTACCTGTCCCGGAGTCCCATTAAAAAAAAATTAATTAATAAATAAATAAATAATAATAATAATAATAATATATATATATATATATATATATATATATATATATATATATATATATATATATATATATATATATATATATATATATATATATATATATATATATATAAGTAAATAAATAATATATTGATTTTGCTAAATATAATGACTTATTAGTCAACTAATATAGCCCCAAGTTATAATATATAAGGAGACTGATACAAGGAATATAGGAGTTGTCTTTCGTTCACTACCTCATTATTTTTAATTGGTCTCTCTCTCTCTCTCTCTCTCTCTCTCTCTCTCTCTCTCTCTCTCTCTCTCTCTCTCTCTCTCTCTCTCTCTCTCTCTCTCTCTCTCTCATTAAACAGAGAACCCCATATAAACATGAGAAAAGTTGTCGATCAGGAATATAGAAGAGACCTTCTCTACTGTATGATGAATGCTGGAATATATACAGTATCATCAATACAACATCAAAAGGGAAAACTGCTGTAGAGACTTCTCTGATTTTTCTAATACATAAATTCTCATTGATGATCACGTGATTAAAGAGAATCTTTAATTAGACAGTTTTAATTGGATGTTTACCATAGACCGATAATTTTATGTATGGTTATTGGAGCTTAGAGAATTATATATCAACAACAAAAATATTATTTTTACTTCACTACTTGCCTCAAATATGAGGCTGAACACAAACAGATTGTGATTGGAGAATTAAGGATGGATGACCTTCGTAACACCCCACGGTGGACTCAATCACGGTCTGTCAATTTCCAAATCGAGCATTTAAACCATCTGGCTATGATGGTCCTCTAATAATTTCAATATATAATCAAATATAAAGAGACGGAATATAAAACTTTTCAGGAGAAGAGACAAAAAGACTTTTGTTATAGGTACATTGTTTCTTTCTTCTTGTAAATTTTCAGCTCTCTGACAAGGTCGGAAGAGAAAGAACTTTCGATATGCAACATATAGTATATCTTTGATTCCTATTACTTGCATGCCCTCTTTACACACATGCGCAAGAATAGGTAGAAATGCCTTGGCATAAATAGAACCTTGCTTAGAAGGAAGGGAAGAAAGGGTTAGAGTAAGACACTCAGTGTCTGCATGAAGAAGGATTAGTAGTGGAGTTCCACAGGGTTCAGTATTAGGGTCACTTTTGTTCCTTCAGTACGTAAATGACCAATCAGAATCTGTAAATTTATTCTGGAATATGTTTGCAGATGATGTAAAGATTGCGAAGAAAATAGGAGACGAGAACAATGATAGAGAACTTTAGGAAGACCTAACTAGTCTGCATTTCAGAAAAGTTGCTATTGAAATTCAATACTTCAATATGTAAGGTAAGAGCGTGGTACAAGTTTAAAAGGCCCAAGCTGGGATACTCGATAACATATGCAGAAATTTTAGAGATGGAAAATGAAAGAGATCTAGGAGTAAACAATTTGACTGATTTGTCTCTGGAACTCCATACAAATGGCAGAGTAAGGACTACATATGCTTTTTTAGCAAATGAAAGGGTAGCCTTAAACACATGAACAAGGAAATGTTCAGTAATATTTATGTAACTTATGTGAGGCCAAAGTTTGAATATGCAGCTCCATTTTGGAATCCACACGTGAAAAAGCACATAAATAAGCTGGGAAAAAGCTCAAAAACATGCCACGAAGCTGGTACCAGAAATACGTAGTCTTAGTTATGAGGAGAGGCTGAGGGAATTGAACTTACCATCACTTGAGGCTAGAAGAATGATGGGGGATATGGTGGCGGCTTTTAAATTTTTTCATGGTCTTGACAGAGTGGCTAGGGATCGATATTTTGATTGAGCAGGTCCAGAACTAGAGGTCATAGTTTGAAGCAATGTAAGAAAACTTATTTGCGAGATGTAAGGAATTACTCTTTTAGTGTAAGGGCAGTTGATCATTTGAATTCATTAAGCGAGGAGGTAATTAATGCTAACTGAATTCATAGATTTAATGACAATTATGATAAGTACCACAGAGTACAATAATGAAACCAACAAGGAGACGGAGCGTTACGAACATAAGCCTCTTTCCTGCAAGCACAATTACGTAATTACAATTAAGTAATCACACTCAGAGACATGTTGAAGACGCGGTAAATCAGTGGTAGAGAACTCAAGTCGGAAAGAGACAAGATTGACAACGCGGTCCGATCATCCGTCGCAGGGCAATAGGGTAGGCATCCAGTTTTAAATCTCCAGCTACAGCCTCCAACCAAGTCAATGTCCACCCACATTCAAAAGGATAAATTGTGACATAAAACGAAAAAGAAATATATATATATATATATATATATATATATATATATATATATATATATATATATATATATATATATATATATATTTTTTTTTTTTTTTTTTTTTTTTTTTTTTTTTAATGAGTGTGACACCGGGACAGGCAATAACTACCCTCATCAATAAGCGCCCGGGCACGAGAAAACACCAAGACAAACAAAAAGAAAAAGGTTAAGGGCAAGGCAGAGATGAGGTAATATTACACAAAGAAAAACGACAGACAGAAAAAAACACTCAAACTACAGAGGACCTAGAGATATGGAGGACTAGGCCCTGAGATGACGATAGATCCGCTTTGTGAAGGATGATAGGTCATAAAAATTGGGAGAGACAGAAGGAGGAAGAGAGTTTCAGAGTCTAGAGGAAGATGGGAAGAAGCAGTTGCAGCACCAACCAATCCACGAGCTACAAATCTCCACACAGTACCTGTGAGATGAGGCCACTTGGCGAGTTTTATGTGACCTCAGCAGTGGGGGAGGGATGCAACTCGCCAACTCATTAGAGCAGCGATGGAAGTAGTAGCAGTAGAAAAGAGAAAGGGAAGATACCTTACGGTGAAGAGAGAGAGAATCCAGATTAGAAGCAGGAAAAGTATCATTAATGAGTCTAACTGCCTTAGATTCAACCCTATCAAGGAAATAAGTATAATAAGGAACACCCCAGATGTGTGAGTAGTATTCTAAGCAGGGACGGATAAGACATTTATAGATTTTAAATAAATGTAGAGAGAAAAAGTAATGATGAAAACGAAACAGAACCCCCAATTTTTTGAATGAAAATTCAGAAATATGGATTAAGTGATTCCTCCAAGACAAGTTAGAGGCTATGTGGATTCCTATTATGTTGATAGAATTAAAAGGGTAAATTTCATTAGTTTCAAAGACAATAGGGTTATCAGGAGGAGAAGAAGATAAAGAAATAGCCAGGAACTGTGTGTTGGAGGCATTGAATTTAATTAAATATTGAGTTCCCTGCTCAGATACCCTCTGGAATTCAGAGTTGAGAGTAGAAGAAAAAGTTATACAAGACTGATTAAGTAGTTGAAGCAGGTTGTGAAGAAAAGGCAGAGGAAAAGTGAAGAGTAGAATCACCAGCAAAGGCATGAAGACGAGATGAAGATAGGGAATGTAGAAGATCATTGATGAAGAGAAGGAACAGAGTAAGCGAAAGAACAGAGCCCTGTGGAACACAACTAGTAACAGAGAAAGGGCTAGATGTCACACCATCAACAACTACAGATATTAAACAGACTCTTCAAAAGCCTTAGAGATATCAAGGGCGACGACAAAGGATTCCCCATAGTACCTCATAGAAGATGACCATACATGAGTAAGTTAGGACAAGAGGTCACCAGTTGATCTTGCCTTGTGGAAGCTGTACTGGTGATCGGAGAAAAGTGAGTTAGATTCAAGGCGTTTCAAAAAGTGAGCATTGAGCAAAGTTTCAAAACCTTTAGCAATAGAAGAGGTTAGGGCAAAAGGTCAGTAGTTTGAAGGACTAGAGCATTCACCTTCCTTAGGAACAGGCTGAATTAGAGCATGCTTCCAAGATGAAGGATAGATACTGGTTGACAGAATGAGGCAAAAAAGATGGCAAAGTATGAGAGCCAGTTCATCTGCAAATTCCTTAAGGAGCCTTGCAGGGATACCATCGGGACCAGATGCGTTGTTTGTCTTTAGCAAGCATAGAACCTAATGAACATTGCATGAAGAAAGGATAAGGGAGGGCATAGGGTTAGAGAAGGGTAAAGATTGAGGGACAGGTGAGCTGGAATCATTTATAGAAGAGTTGGCCGAAAAATGAGAGCCAAAGAGAGTGGCTTTGTCAGTGGGAGAGCATGCTATAGAATCATCAAAACGAATGAGAGGGGGAAAGCTTGAGTTCCAGAAGTTTTAGGAGAGGTCTTTGGCTAAGGACCAGAAGCATTTGTCAGTGGGAGAGGAGTTAAGGTCATCAACTTTACTTCTTACAAAGGAAGCCTTAGACCTTCGAATCTGAGCAATACAATGATTCTTAGATACAATAAAAGTAGATCGAGTTAAATCAGAAGGAGAGGCTTGGTAAAATTGGTGTGTCCGATTCCTGGCCTAGATAGCCAGGGAGCAGGCACAGTCATACCAAGGTTTAGGGGGAGAGAAAGTTTCTGTAGAGGAGGGGATGTACGCCTCCATTCCCGAGGTCATGATCTCGGCAACTTTTAGGGTTACCCGATCAGAGTTGCGGGCTCGAAAGCAGTAGTCATCCCATGAGAAGTCAAAAAGGAAGTTATGTAAATTTTCATGTTGCTCAAGTGCCAAAGGTGGTGCTGAGTAGGAGAGATTGGTAGAGGGGGAGCGAAAATGGAAGAGATTGAGATCATACAGTGGTCAGATTTACCAAGAGGGGAAAGCACAGAATAAAAGTAGTTTGAAGGGTTAGAAGTAAGAAATAGGTCAAGAGTGTTTGTTGAATGTTCGTGACAATCAGGAACACGAGTAGAATAGAGAAAGCAAGGGCCTCATTTCCTCCCACATCAGTGTGAGAAAAATTAAGTCACTCACTGTGATGTACATCGAAGTATCCAATGTAAAAATCTTCGGCATGTGGGTGAGAAGATAGCAAGGACTCATGGAACAAGGACAGATATTCAAAGAAAGACAAACTTGGTGAAGTTTGGAGAACAATAGCAGAAGCAAAGGAAAATAGTAGTACTGGAGCGATAGATTTTTAGCCAGATAACATCAAAGTCAGGAGATTCAAGGTCCATGAGCTTTGCAATAGGGGTGTTAGAATTGTAGTAGGTACAGACCCCACCTTTGGAATGAAACGAGTATACAGATTATAGTGAGAGATTTGAAATGGGTCAGTGGAAGCATGTATAGATAGCTGGGTTTTAGATAGGAGGAGAAGGTTAGGGAGGAAAGTACCCAAGTGCTGTTCACAGACGAAAGATTAGAGTTCAGGCCACGAATGTTAAAATAGTGAAAAGTGAAATAAGCAGATCTATTGGGAGGTGGAAGGTTAAGGACAGAACCATTACTACCACCAAGCGTGTCTGTCCTCAAGCTAATAGTGGAGTTAACACTCCACTATATATATATATATATATATATATATATATATATATATATATATATATATATATATATATATATATATATATATATATATATATATATATATATATATACATATATATATATATATATATATATATATATATATATATATATATATATATATACATACATACATATATACACATACATACAT